>JANEHU010001781.1:0-13530 GCA_027563435.1 Nasonovia ribisnigri
ATTTAATGATAAACATGTAATTAGGTATTAATTATAGGAAACATTTTTTTGAGATTTTTTTTTTACATACAATTAAAAAATTAATACATTAATAATAATTTTAATTTTTAATGGGACGGCTGTGTTTGTTTTTGTTGCATTATATCATCAAATCGTGGGGTAAATTTTGATAGTGCGATTCTCATTTCCTTTTCGGTATTTAGTTTTCCTCTTTTGATAACTGCTAAGGCCGAAAAACCCGTTTAAATGGCGTTTCATTTTATTTGGAAGCATACTTTCTACAGCCATTACTTTCAAACAAACAACACACTGGGGATGTTCTACGTTTGCAACAACAGTGCTAGTAAATCCGAAATTCAAATAACTATCATCATATTTTCTGATTTTTTGTTTCTTTTCAATATTTGAAATCACTTCTGGGCAATCACGTTTTCTACTAGAATTCAAAAACTTATCCATAGTTATAACTACTAATATTACAGAAAAAATACACAACAAATAACACAGAACAAAAAACGATCGTAATAAATATCGATGTACGTTGTCGTAGCGCATATAACACACTGAATGTAAAGCAGACAGCGGTGTGCGTTTTACAACTGATAGATTAGATTAGAGGCAAATCATTAAGTACCAACCTAATTGTAAATAGTAATCGAAATATGCTATTACTCGATATCGCAAACACGGTTATCGACGGCCGATCTGTCTCACACATGCAACATGTAATATGTATTGGTGCGCGGAAATTTTATATTTAGTTTCTATTGCTAACGCGGCTCCCTTGACAGTAACCGGCGACGCACAGGTTGAAAACCCCTGCCATAGGTGATACCCCTTTTCACAGTACCCCCCCCCCCCCCGCAGTGTCAGCAAAAAGGGGATACCAATTTTCTAGACACAGTCGACTGAATTATAAAAGTCATACTTGTAATAAAGGTGATTTTTGTGGTCGGAAGTGATAAGGATTCGTGATAAGGTTAGACGATCTCGTACCGAAGGCGGGAATAGTCCAGTTTGAGTGTCTAGAAATCTCCCACGAAAATTGAAGGATACGGTCCGCCGGCGTATGTCCGGTGCTTTTTTGTATGTGTAAAAAAATTTAAAATTCGAAAACCATCTTTGAGTGTCTAGCAAGTCAGTCATCTGAAGTGAAAGTCGATAAACGTTCAAGTTAGCCACCTGGGTAGGCAATCCGACTTCGTCGGATCACGGACCGTGTGCTACAGCGAATCAGGTAGACAATTGCAGACATGACGTTGAGGGGCTAAAAGTGAAAAAAAAAAATAACAATAATTCCAGTGCTAAAATTAAATCATGAAAAAATAGAAAAACTCCGAAAAAAATAATGCGAAAAATTCGGACGGCCATAAATCATCATAACACAGGAATAACCATTATTATAAAATATACATGTATATAATAATATATATATTATAAGACATTAAATAATAATAATACATAGATATTACATAGATGACAGAGTGATGTTTGATATCTATGTAGTTATTGTATATGTTACAGTTAAAACCCGAAATCCGTCAAAACTAGTTTTAACTAGTCAAAACTAGTTTTAACTAGTCAAAACTAGTTTCCACAAATCCCTTTAGTCACCTCTGGTTTTAACTAGTTAAAACTAGAATTAACCGCAGATTCAAATATAAGTCAGTAAAAACTAGTTTTAACTAAAATGCATGTATATGAACGTAGATTACGTGTTGTCCAGCCGCGGTCGTTACGATAACGGTCGTTGCGACCGCGACAAATATTGCTCGATAATTCGATCGGCCGATTATCAAATCAATTAAGATAACTTTAACTAGTCTTCCATCACTTAGATACGTTATTGATATAGATGTCAGCGTATATCGTCGGCGATGCCGTGTTTCGCCAGTACGATTGAGTTCGTTGTATTCGTTGTACCGTGTAGTCGTTGTAGTCGTGTTTTTGTCGCAAATTGCCCGTTTTTTATTCTAAGTTCTTTTTTGTTCTCTGGCTGACGTTCGCCGGTATTGAACATCGCCGTCGGGTCACTGTATACTTTCGTATCATGTCGGAAACTGAGACAGAAATGAGTACCCAAGAACGATTTTTGAAGAAGCTTATGGAATCGGCGAAAGGAAAGGACAATCATTATAATATCATTACAAAAGATGATTATAATTTACTTCTAAAAGAGGTCGAGGATGCGATATCAGCAACTAAAAAAACATCTGCTCAGTATAGAAGGATGAAACGGTTTAATGTTTTAAAAGTTGGTGGAACAAAAAAGCTGGTAACCCGCGGAGATCCAGTAAAATATTATTTGCCGATGGAAGAAATTTTTGATGTCATTGATTTGTCACACATCGCTGTAGGGCATGGAGGAAGAGATCGCCTGAATATTGAAACTTCAAGAAAGTACGCCAACATCACCACTGATATGATAAATATTTTTTTGTCCCTATGCGAAACGTGCCAAAAAAAGAAAAAGCTAGGAAAGAAAGGACTCGTTTCGAAACCAATTTTGCACACTGAGTTTAATAGTAGATGTCAAATAGATTTGATAGACATGCAGTCGCAACCTGATGCACAGTTTAGGTTTATACTTAATTATCAGGATCATCTGACAAAATTCATTCTGCTCCGTCCCTTGCAAACCAAGCGTGCAGAAGAAGTTGCAAGCCATGTATTAGATATTTTTTTAACCTTTGGTGCTCCGGTTCTTCTGCATTCAGACAATGGAAGAGAATTCGTTAACAATGTTATTACAGAGTTGACAGCGCTATGGCCAGAATTAAAAATCGTGCACGGAAAGCCTAGGCATTCACAAAGCCAAGGCTCCATAGAGCGTGCTAACCAAGACGTGGAGCGTATGCTCGCTTCCTGGATGACAGACAATAAATCGACGAATTGGTCTATCGGTTTAAAGTTCGTCCAATTTATGAAAAATAGAGCACACCACGCCGGGATAAATATGACGCCTTATAAAGCAATGTTTGGGGTTGATCCAAGAGTGGGGCTTGTAACCTCTAACCTACCCGATGAATTGATTGCTACTATAAACGTCGAGGATGAACTTGAAAATGTTATGAGTACTGAAACTGAAAGTGAAAATATGATTGAACATGAAGGTCTAGAAGCTGCAGGTAAAAATTTAAATTTAATTTTTTTTTAAAATTATAGGTAAAAAGTTTAGGTAATATCCATGTTTATTTTACAGTAAATTTCTTTATAGCGGTTAAAATAAAATTAAAAAAATTAATTTATTCAACTCCTAATATATTGTCGCAATAGTAGTTAAAAAATATTAAAAATACATAGTCACAATTTTTTTAATAAGCATTGAAAGTTCGAATTTTGACAAAATACGTAAAAATCACGAAAATTTGCAATTTATTTTGAGTTAGAAATTCATTAAAATTTTTCTTTTTAAATCTAAGATTTTTAACAAAGATTTTTATAAATAGTTCACACTGTAACCAACAAATCTAATAAATAAAATAAGATATATAATAAAATATTTAAATAAATATAATACATTAAATAAGTTGCAGATACCATAGATGTTATTAGAAAAGAAGCTCATGCAAATTTGGAAAAACAGGCAACTCGAATGATGACTCGATCCGAAAACAAATTTCATGCGGTTGATGTTGGTGTCAACGTAGTAATCCGCATTCCAGATGTTGACAAAGGCAAAACAGATCATCCTAATCTCATCGGAGTAGTGTTAGAAAAAACAGAGTACGATCTATATAGAATCGGATGTAAGGATGGAATTCTAGAAAAACTTTATTGTAGGTGCGTCCATTATCAGCTTTTTATTATTAAATTTTTTTATTATTATTTACGAAATAAAATAAAATTAGATATTTGTAAGTAATCAGTAAAAATTATTTCAGGTCTGAATTTATAACATGTGAAGAAAAATTCATTACAGAGGATCAAGTTCCGAAAAATCATATTTCCCTCCGTGCAGCCGCAACAAAAGCATCAACGGGGTCAGGTCAAGGATTTGTAAAATGCACATGTAAAACATCCTGTGGAACAAATCGGTGTTTATGCAAAAAAAATAAAATTCTATGTAACTCTAAATGCCACAATAGTTTGTCTTGTCAAAATAAATAGTATAATAAATGTCAAAAATAAGTTAAAACTAGTTTTTACTGACTTATATTTGAATCTGCGGTTAATTCTAGTTTTAACTAGTTAAAACCAGAGGTGACTAAAGGGATTTGTGGAAACTAGTTTTGACGGATTTCGGGTTTTAACTGTAACATATATATACACAATAATAAAGAAAAACGATTGGAAGTTTGTAAAATGTGACAACATTTGAAAAAAAATGCAAAAAAAGTCTAATTTCCGGGCGGCCGTGTTAATCCATACGGCGTCGCCAAGCGCGGCTCGCAAGGCAAACACGGTTATCGAAGTCGAACCTACCTAACAACCTACGTTTGGGGAACCTACGCCTAAACTACCGAGCAACAGTTTGTGTTGTGATCAAACGGTGAAAACATTAACACTTAAGCTATGTGTCTACGGAACGACGTAAACCGATATATTTTATGTAATCGTATATATTTCGCGTGTGATACGCTCATATCGCATATTATTCGACGGGGTATGTGAAAAATGTTTAAATCCGGGCAAACATTGTACTCGATTACGTGTGTACATGTATATTATATACGCGTATAGACGGTCTGTATGCCGGCGTCATATCTAAACGCTATTGCTAAAATTTCGAGGAAAACAACTCGAAAGACGTTAACTACGCGATTCTGGCACGAACGGCGTGTGAAAAGGCGAAACGGATGGAGAAAACCTTAAAAAGTCCAGCCGGCGGCACGGCGACCGCTACGAACGGCACACGAATATAAATCACACGCTGGCGGCTTCGAGGATCGACTATAAAGGGGCCGAAAGGGTTTAAAAACGTCGAAATCGGTTAAAAAATGAAAGTTTTCGAAAACATGAGACAAAACGATGAGGAAGAGGTGATAATAAGGGACCGTATAAAAATGTGAAAACTGGTTGCCACCGTTGCGAAGGTACGCGATTGGACGCGCTAAGGAATCGACGGACCGAATAGTCGGCAGACCTGAAAATATTACATTCCCCACACGTGGTGCTTAAACGCATCGGTTCAATCATAAAACTTAGAGTAGTTTTTGATGCTTCAGCCAAATCGCCAACGGAAAATCACTCAACGACTTGCTCCATATTGGTCCGAAATTACAAACTGATATCTCCAGCTTACTACATCGATGTCGTACATTTAAATATATGTTTACCCCTGACATATGTAAAATGTATCGCAAATTAAAATAAATACTGATGATTGTACGTACCAACACATACACGCATCAGTTCGCACAGTTACTTGGTTTTTCCGGTGCATCTGAAAAGGCCTATTCATCAGTAGTTTATCTTAGATGTGTTGATAGTACTGGACGTGTTTCAGTTTATTTTATTACAGCTAAGTCCAAAGTGGCCCCCTTCAAATTAGGCAAACTAGACAAGAATCTTACTATTCCGCGTCTTGAGCTCTGTGGCACGCTACTGTTGGCTCAAACATTACATCACATGTCAACCACATTGAAAGATATTATACCTATCCTGCAAATACACGCATGGGTGGATTCGAATGTCATGTTGTCATGGTTGACGTCACCTCCAGTACCAGATCCGGGGCCGTTGACCCGGGCGCTTATCATAGAGGGGCGCAAATTTCAAATTTTAAACTTTTAATTTTTATTACATTTTAATTTTTATTTGAATTACACAAATATTTCAAATTAAATAGTTTTAATTTAATATAGTCACACTGGTAATGATTAAGAAAAGACATTCGTCATATTATATCATAATATTATACTTTTGATTTTATGATTTTCCTGAAAATAGCCAAAAACACAATCGGGGCAATCTGCAATCAAGATAAACTTATCTTGTATAGTGTATACTATTGTATCGGTCAGTCGTAGACGTAAGAAGAAAATAAATTTAAAATTTTTATGAAAAACGTCTGTGATAGAATCTTGAACGGTTTAAAAGAAAGATTTGACTCAATTGATGAATCTGCAAAAGATTTTTCTTTTTTAGATGGAAAGTTTTTATTTAGTATGCCAACAATTCAATTAAAAAAACATGCTATGGACTTTTGTATAAAATATGAAAAAGATATTGACAAAAAAGAATTTATTTTAGAATTGGATAGTTTTACTCAACATGCAATTTAATTGGATAATAAATTAATAAATGCTCGTTCACATGAAATTTTAAACTTTATTCTTAAAAATGGTCTTCAAGAAGCTTATCCTAACATATTCACAGCTTATCAAATATTTTTGACATTACCCGTAACATCGGCATCGTGTGAACGTAGTTTTAGTAAACTGGAACTAATTAAATCATATCTAAGATCAACTACAAAGCAAACAAGATTAAATGACCTGTAAATTAAATCCATTGAGCACCAAGTTGCTAAATCTATAGATTATGAAAATATCATTAACGAATTCGCGTCAAAAAAATCAAGAAAAATAATTATTAAATAGGTATTTATTAAATATAGGTTTAATTTCCAAATTATTTGTTTTTATTGAAAATAAACATTTCCATAATGTATAAATATTAAATATATGTATAATATCTTGATTAATTGCATGAATATTTAAAATTTAAATCGCCTATAATAATAATCCGTACTTTGACACACTTTAGGACTCATGCATTTTTTATTGGTGACTTTTAGGGGCGCTAATATTATGTTGTGTCCCGGGTTCCATAATTTGTAGATCCGGTACTGGTCACCTCAGTCACAGTTCAAAATTTTTATGACCAATTGACTATCTAAAATTGCCGAATTGTTGGCAGACTGTCAATCGCGCTATGTGTCTTCAGATTTGAATCCCGCCGACTGTGTATGCCGAGGTATATTTCCATCTCTAATTCAAAACCATTATTTGTATTGGAATGGACCTCCTTTTATATTATTACCTGAACAGATATCCAACTTAACACTTATGCTACCATCACAATTACTGGATTATAATACAAATCAATATACAATATACATGCAATATTCTAGTATCAGATGCGCGATCAGATTGGTTAGATAAGTTTTCGTCGTTAACATGGTTGATACGCGTTACAGCTTGGACAATACGATTCTGCCAACGAACCAGACGTATACGAACGTCACTGGGACCCTTGTCACGCGAGGAGCTAGATAATGTGACACGGTACGTAACGGCAACCAGTACACCGTACGGGCACCGTTGCGACCTAGTCTACACTTTTGTCAACCACCACCACGGGCTACGCCAGCGCGACAATGCCAACTCTCCCACCGCGCCGCAAGGCACAAGGTGGGACGGAAAGGCAAGTCGCGCAAAACGAGTACCGGCCGCCGGCCGCGGCGCCTCGTTCTCTCGTTTCATCGATCGCCGTGAAAACGACCCGCCGTCGATACTAGAATCTAGTCTGTACAATTACATGTTTGTTTTGTTTGTTTTGTTCAACAATAAAGTGTCGACACAAATTAAAATATAAACGATTGTGTGTAGAGTGGTAAAATTATTCTCAACGTGAGTGTCATTTCCGCCCACCATACTACGCATCTGAGACCGGCTCATCCACGGTGTCGATAACTCCACCGTCGTAGCCGCGTCAAATGCCATCACTCCACTTGTTATTATAACCCAATACAATAGTTTTTCAAAATTATTATCTATGTTGCAAGTCAAAAATGCCGAGGTTACACCTCTATCGCTAGCGCAACTTTCACCGTTTATTGATGCATGTGGTATAATTCGAGTTGGAGGTCTGTAGTAAATCATGCCTACTCGTATAGTTTGACGTTTCCTAGTATTAGATATTTATGCATATTGTTTTGTCCTTTAGCCTTTCTTTGTTAGAAAATGCGTATTCATGGATACTAAGAAAAATGTAATATGAAATATTACATTAATTATAAATGTTTTTGTAACTATTGCTTATTCATGAATATTCGGCGTAAACAACTCCTATGCATGTATTTTAGTGAAGTATATAAGAGTGCTAAATTAGAACATAGAATTAGAATTATTTTACTTTAGCTTAACTGCACATAGTTCTCGGGTACCGAGCGTAACCTCTGCCCACAAATTTCTACAATTGTAAACTGTTATAGTCCGTAATTTTGTTAAACATAATAAACATTAATACAGTGAATATATACTTATTCTTTTCTAAGTGCAATCTCATCGTCACTCTAGCTCAACAACGAAACGTCGAAGCACGTCAATAAATAATTAAGTGTACAAGTGTAGTACGAGAGTACTACATAGGTAACTTTTGGTGTCAGGTGTGGGGTTTCTTCAAGTGAAAATTTTGATTTATCAAAAAGTAACTTGGGAACTCACTGACGAACTTCGACAACCACGTTCTTGGGACACTACGAAACCCAATTATTTACTAATTGGTCTACGCGCCAGCAGTTTCGTAGCTAGATCGTCGAGCCACTTCGTGCATCCATTTTGCAGTCAGGGATTTTCCACAGAGCATTTCACAGAGCATTCTGCAGAGCATTTCACAGAGCATTCCACGGAGCATTCCACAGAGCATTCCACAGAGCATTCGACGGAGCATTCAATTTCCAATTTCCAATTTTTGACCAGACCAATTTCAACTATGCAAGCTTTGTAAGTTATTATTGTATAGTAAAATTTTATGTCTGACAGTCCACGTAATAATTGGCAAATAGTCGCATATAATCCAGTTAATTTACGCATAACTATGGCCGCCACTACTTTAGGTTTTGAAACCGTTATTAGGCAGGCACCTTCTTTCTCAGGGGGCACAGATAGTCAACTTTCCATTTTTATAACGAAATGTGAATTTCTTTTCAATAATGTAACCGAAACTGTTAAACCACAGTTATTACAGGCAATTTTAGCCAACATTGAGGGGGATGCGCATGAATACATTAAGTATCATGAATTTAATACTTGGGAACAATTAAAGAGTCATTTGAAAACAATATATCAACCTTCGCATTCTATTAACTACTTGCAAAAACAATTGACATCTATGCGACAACGTAATGATGAAAACATACAAACTTTCGCGAATCGCATTCAACACACTTACCACCAACTCACTAGAGCGCTTACAGTAGGGAAAACAGCACCTGAATCACGAGTAATAGCTGAAACCATGCTAACTTCAGCACTTGTCGTTTTTATGGAAGGCATAAATCCTTCTATTCGTCTTATTTTAGAAGCGCGAAATATTACATCATATGAGGAGGCAGTAAGAATAGCAACAGAGAAAGAAAATGTGTGTGAGAAAAGTGAAAATACTAAAAACTATAGACCGTTTAATAAAGGTAACTCTAATAAATCGCATATTAAATGTAATCGATGCAGTAAAATGGGTCACTACGCTAATGAGTGTGGGTCAAGCGCACCGAGCTCATCAGGTTTTAGGAATCCTATAAATAATCGTACGGAGATTAAAACTGAGCGTACAGAGAACATTAAATTTTGCAAGTACTGTAAGAAACCTAATCACGATATTTCCGAGTGTAGGAAACGAATTTTTAATGAGAATAAAAAGAGACAAGGTCAGGCGGATAACCAAAACAAAACAGTGGGTGAACTGAAAAATGTACGAGTAATTACCTCACAGATGGAAGAGGAACATATAGTAATCAACGCAAACACTTTTTCATCGGGAAATCTCAAATTTTTAATAGATTCGGGAGCCGAAATGAATATTATTAAACTATCAGCTTTGAAAGACCATGTAGTCGTGAACGAGTCAGATAGGAAAAATATTAAAGGTATCAGTTCCACGATTATTAACACATTAGGTTCAATCGTAATTCCTATTGAAATTAACGACGCAACTTTTGTTACTAAATTCGATATTGTGAAAGACGTTTTTCCGATACCCGGTAGCGGCATAATTGGTCGCACATTTTTGAAAGAGAATAAAGCCATACTAGATATGAACAAAGAAGTATTACTATTACCAGAACGTGAGTGGGAGCGACCGTTAATAATACCACCACGAAGTAACTGCGTCATGTTAGTTAAAAACATAGAAAATATTGAGTGTACGGAAATAACTATAGCAAAGCAGGATTTAAATGACGATGTGATAATCGCAAACAGTGTAAGTCCGGTGAACGAAAATACATTAATCAGCAACGTAATAAACATTTCCGAACAACCGTATCTTATCGAGGAACTGACCTCACGTAACTTTGACTGGGAGCCGTATTACGAAAATATTCGATTAGTTGGAAATAATCTAAACGGGAATAAAATTAAACAATTATCGACATTGATTAAAACGGAACACTTAAATAACGAAGAAAGAGAAAATTTATTTGAAATTATTAGTAACTATTCTGATTTATTCTATGTCGAGGGGGAACCGTTAAGCGCCACAGATGTCGTAACGCATAAAATTAATACACCGCGCTGCGTTAAACCGATTAACATACGACCTTACAGGTTACCGTGGGCATATCAACAGGAAATTGAAAAACAAGTAGTCGAAATGAAACAAGACAATATAATACGCATTTCCACTTCACCTTTTAATTTCCCCCTGGTGGTAGTTAAGAAAAAAGAAACAGAACAGGATGGGAAACCGAAACTTAGAATTTGTGTTGATTTTCGTAAATTAAATGAAATAACCGAAAATGAGGCGTATAGCCTACCAAATCTACTCGAAATTTTAGAATCACTAGGGTCATCAAAGTACTTTTCTACTCTCGACCTCAAGGCGGGTTACCACCAAATTAAGATTGACGAAAGCGACATTCATAAAACCGCGTTTTCTACGAAATCAGGGCATTATGAATACGTACGTATGCCTTTTGGGTTGAGTTCCGCTCCAGCCACATTTACTAGGGCAATGAAAGCAGTCTTGATGGGGTTAGAAGAGATGTGTACTGCATATCTCGATGACATAGTGGTACACGGTTCAAGTCTTAGGGACCATCAAGAAAAACTAATCCGAGTTTTCGATAGATTACGCGTACATAATTTAAAATTACAGCCGCAGAAATGCAACTTTCTAAGAATAGAAGTAGTATACCTCGGGCATGTTATTAGCGAAACGGGGGTGTCCCCGGATCCAAAGAAAATTCAGTGCATAAAAGAATACCCACGACCTAAAACCGCGAAAGAGATAAAATCCTTTTTAGGACTATTAAACTATTATAGACGTTTCGTGGACAATTTCGCGAAAATTGCAAAACCATTGACCGCGTTACTTAAGAAAAATGTAACTTTTAACTGGACTGATAAATGTGAGAACGCATTTTGTGAGCTTAAAAATGTACTTATGAGCCCACCTTTATTGATTTATCCGGACTGGGAAAAAGGAAATTTTAATTTAACCACGGACGCAAGTCAATTCGCAATTGGGGCTGTCCTCTCACAGGGCACCGTCCCTAATGACCAACCTATAGCATACGCTAGTCGTACCTTGAATAAGGCCGAAATTAATTACAGCGTGATTCAGAAAGAATTACTCGCAATAATATGGGCAGTTAAATATTTTAGACCATACCTCTACGGTCAAAAATTCAATATTATTACGGATCACCGGCCTTTAACTTTTTTATTTGGTATAAAAGACGTTTCATCGCAACTCATGCGATGGCGACTACAATTATCAGAATACGACTACAATATAATATATAGGGCAGGTACTGAAAACGCGAATGACGACTGTTTATCACGCATACATATAGTGCAAACTAATGACCTGATTAATTCCGAATATAATAATTTTCTAATCGCGGAAACAGCACCTATAATTAATTCTAAAGTAATTGACGTTAACGGTAGTATAAAAGATTCCGATGCAAACACTAATTTATTTTTACCAATTTCGAATGATATGGTAATCACTCATCCGGCAATTAGACAGATTATAGAGAAATACAATCTTGGCGTTCCAAAGTGCAACGAAAACGAGAACAGTTTATTGATTAATAATCTAGAGCGTACTATAATATTTTTTAAACTAAAAGAAACGCATATTGCTCCATTAACGGAACAGCTAATTTTTAATACATTTACTGTAATGAAACAAATTTGTCTAGCCAATAAAATTAATACGTGTTCAACGATCAGACTAGAAGGGGTAACAACCATGACCAGTTTTGAACGAACCCGATCTATGATCCGATTTATTTTTAAAGGGACCGATATAACTGTTAGCATTTATAAAGATTAAAACTTTCAGAAACTGGAAAAACAAACCTTAAATTAGAAAAAGAACAACTTAAAGTTGTTAGAGTAAAAAATGACTATGAAACGCGGGAATCTTATAATTTACAATTACAATTAACCGAAATAAAAAACATAACGGTAGAACAACAAATAAATAATTTTATTTTTAAACATTTTATGTATATGAACTTACTTTTAACTAAACATGTGACAGAAATCGACATATTATCGTCGATCATTGAGAATGCTAAGTTAGGACAAATACATCCGTATTTGATAGAAACATACGAACTACTAGGGCAATTTCAAGACATTAGGCTTTCTTTACCTATCGGGACAGATTTTCCCTACGCGTTTTAATCGAAACTGTTAATGATATAGTAAAACTGTCAGATATTAAAATATACTATTCTAATAATAACATAGTGTTTATCATAACAATTCCATTAATATATCAAAACAATTTTATTTTATATTACTTAATACCTAAGCCTTATTGTCAAAATATTATAAATTGTATGTATATTGCACCTAGTCATAAGTTTTTAGCGATAAGTAAAAATAAGGAACATTATGTAGCATACGACGAATTCCACTATAGTCAATGTAAACATGCTAGGGGTTTCCTTCTTTGCCCAGAAATCCAATCCCTACATCCTAGGAATCTCCGACCGATTTGCGAGGTTCAACTTTTACAAGATCCAAGGGACGTACCAGACACTTGCGATATACGACACGTATCATTACAAGCAACCATTTTTCACAAGTTAAGTTATCGAAACAAATGGTTATATGCCACGGATAGCGAAGTCATTATAATTAACTGCGAAAATGATCTAGAAGCCATCACTCATACGTTAGAGGGGGTAGGAATCATAACAATCAACGAAACATGCAAAGGGTATGCGACTAGAGATGTATTAGTGTAGTGTCGAAAACAATTTTTCGGATTTTATTCCAACATCCGTTATCACTCGACAAGAGTACCAACATGTATCAATTGATCTTTATACTATGAAGGACGAAAATGTTATAAATAATCACATGAATGACCTTAATTTAATTTCAAAAACACATAAACAACTACAAAAAAAATAACAAGAATGAACAAAAATTTATCGAATTGGAAGACACTCAAGGGTTGTGTTACTTGATGTCCTTCTGTGATAGGAGGGGCTGTTGCTGTGGACGTCGTTGTCTCTTCCATGTTGATGGTTTCCCTACTCTAGTGAAGTCTTATTATGGTTTGTTCTGTTCTCACGGTTGTTTGTTTCTTCTTCACTTCCCGTTGTTTAATAATCTT
>JANEHU010001782.1:0-34005 GCA_027563435.1 Nasonovia ribisnigri
GGTCCCCGTCATAATTTTATACACAGATAATTGGCCCCCGGTACGGAAATAGTTAATATGTATACATACAATTATTATTTGAATTATATTATATAAGAACATTTTATGCTAAAAGTTTTATATTATTGAAAATACGTTTTAAAAACGTTTTATTTATCCTAAAAAGTCATATTGTATTTAAGTATTTAACTTTTTAATTATTTTTACTTTGTCCAGTGTCACGGGCATAGTTAATATTATATTGAACATTGAATATTTATTATTATTATTTGAATTATATTATATAAGAACGTTTTAGGCTCAACAAATATTTTGTATTTAACTTTTAAGCTGGACCAATTGTCCGTGTATAAAATAATGACGTGGGTAAATTGTCCGCATGCTGCGTTTTTTCGCGGGGAACAATTTTCCGGGTACCGATTGTCCTAGATTCGTTTATTTAGTTATATTAGTTAGTTTTGCTGATTGCTAAATTAAGGACGTGACAATTTAAGGACAGAGACAGAAAGAAAACTGAACAACCAACAACGGTGAGACGCACCCTCCACACCATCCAACGGAGAAGGTGCTCATAAGGAGACTCGAGGCCTGCGAGCTACCAAGCTGGGCCAAGAAAAATCAGGAACGCGACTTCAAGACTAGCGGGCAGGAAAGCCGGGGACGAGAAGTTGATACACGGAATCAGCAGGCCATAAACCATCATGTATTTTTTTTTAAATTTTTTTTCTTTATAATTCATAATAAAATGTAAAAATAATTTTAGTGAGCGCCCTTTAAGGGACCAATAAAGGCTATAAAATTTAATAAAGTGTTACATATAAACTTATATTAATAAACGATGGCGGCGCCGCGGAAGTAATACGAAAGCAGTCCCCGCGGCGTCGTCGGTTCAAACAGGAAAAAAAAAAGGTTATACCTAACCTAACCTAGGTTATACTCATAGACGGAGCGTGGTAGTAGTTTCCGCGGTAGGGTGCGCTGCATATGTTGTTCTATACTTCTCCGCATGCATGAAAAACAAACTAGGTATTGTATTTTTTTTTGGAACTTTTTAGACGATGCTTTCCTGGCCACAAAAGTGTTTCATTAGCACGTGGATCTGAATAAGTAAATTTAATTTTGCATTTTTATGCATTTTTTTCGCTTTTTTTTCTTTTAAGTCATTTTTTGAAATTTTTAGATCATTTTTCGACATTTCTAGTCATTTTTACCGATTTCCCATAAGCTTGTTGATGCAATACTGATAGTACTCTCAAATGTTTGTTTGTGTCAACGAGTAATGACTTCAGGCCCATGATAGTTTCCATTTGGTATACAGTTTGTGTTAACAACTGTTGTACATGACTCCAGATAATGAGACGTTCATTGCCGTACCTGTTTAATACTAGATTCCATGCTTCTAAGTAGATGACACCAGATGCCATTGGCTCAATGAATAACTTTGTGTCCAGCATACATAATCAAACGGACTCTTCCGTTGTTTGGAAAAAAATTAAATCCATAAAAGGGACTAATAGATTTAACACCATAAATCTACTATAGACTCAAAACTCTCCGCATCACTTAATGACGTAGCTAATTCTCTGGGACGTATCTTCCACGAAAATTCTTGCTACGCTAATTATGATCAAGATTTCTTAAACTACTCGCAATGTTGTGTCAACCCAGTCAATACAGTAGACCCTCTCGACTCTTAGCAATTCCTACTCAACTCTCCACTGAAGATCGAGGAAATTGAAGATGCTCTTCGCAACTGTACAAGTAAATCCCCCGGCCCCGATGGAATTCCTTATTCCTTCATCAAAAACTTCTCGAAAAACACATTAAACCACCTCTTGGTCATCTACAACTTGATTTGGGATAGTAACGTCATTCCTGAATCTTGTAAACATGGATATGTCATCCCCATACTCAAGCCCAATAAAAATAAATTCTTAGCAGAAAGCTACCGCCCTATCTTTCTCCTTAATACCTTGGGTAAGCTACTAGAAAAAATAGTCAATCGTCGACTTATATAGTTATATGGTTTATTGAAAACCTCGACACTCTTACCCCTGAACAAAATGGATTCCGATCTAATAGAAGTACAATGAACAACCTTCTAACCATAAAAAATGAACTTCGCTCTTCCTTACGCAACAAACAAAACTTGGGGATGATCAGCTTTGATATAAGCTATGACACGGCGTGGAGACCCAGAATATTAAACAAACTCAACAAAATAATTGCCAAAGGTAACATGCTAGATTTCATCTCGAATTTCCTCAAGCACCGCACCTTTCAAGTAAAAACCTCCAACACGCTTTCAGACACCTTTCTCCAAGAAAATGGTATCCCCCAGGGACCTACTATCTCCGTAACTCTTTTCTTGATCGCTATTAATGATATATCTGAAGGAATAACTCTCCCAAATATACCTCTACTATACGCAGACGATTTCGCTTTCTTGGTGTCAGTAAAAACGTTAATTCCATCCAACGGATACTTCAAGATTCCACAAATAAACTCATGTCCTCGTTGAAAACATTCGGCTTTCGTTTTTCCCCCGAAAAAACCAACCTTACAGTTTTTAACCAAAAGAGGACTAAGAAGAAAATACACATTAACATCGGAAACCAAGTCGTAGAAAACCATCCCAATGTAAAAATACTGAGCATCGTTTTTGATCATAAAGCTTCAGAAAGTAGATTATGGCGCTCCAATCTTTTCATCAGCGAAACACACTAGATTAAAAATATTGGAGACTATCCACAATTCGGGAATCCGACTCTCCATTGGCGCTTTCCGCTCAAGTCCCATCAAAAGCATCCTAAATATTGCAGAATTCCCTCCCTAGAAGTACGGTGGAGAGAACAAACCTACAAATTAGCAGTAAGAATATCAAGATCCCCCAAAACCACTTTCTATACATGACTATAATAATGAGGATATCTAACATATTTTTACATATTAGTGTTGAGTATCAAGAGTTTCATATACATGCTTAATGTCTATTTAACGATTCGCTAAATTAAGAAATAAGAATGTTCTTGCTAAACAGACTATTAGTTCATCATTTATCATATGTATATTATGTTATTATCGATTGATTTATGTATAATAACAACAATATCATATATATGATAAATAATAATTAACTAATAGTCTGTTTAGCAAGAACATTCTTATTTCTTAATTTAGCGAATCGTTAAATAGACATTAAACATGTATATGAAACTTTTGATACTCAACACTAATATGTAAAAATATATTAGATATCCTCAGTCATATGACTATAATGTATAGAAAGTCGGTATGTTTAAGACCTCATCAATAGCTATTAATGCTTTAAATGTTTTCCAAAATAATTGAAAATACTATGTGAAACAATCATTTATCATAGTAAATTACTAAATAATATTTTAGTAATCCATGGCTTAAAATGTTACTACTACTAAAATATATCACAAATCGATAGCCACCTAGTCCTACAAGTGTCACTAGCCAGTCAGTACGTCTACAGTCTTAAGCCACAGTGAACTTACTTTTTGTTAGTGAATTTATTTTTTGTTTTTAAACTAAAAAAAGGGGGTCAAGTGGATGTCGCTCCGCTGTACAGTAGGCTACAAGTAGATCACTGTACTATAATGGATGGTATTAAATTTGAATTCAATGATATAATATCATTGTATAAGAAAAACGATTCTGAGCGGAGACGGTATGTCAGTCTAGGATATTTTAAATTATATTGATATTGTTATTATACGGTAGCTGCTAAGTTGAATTAATATTATTCATATTATTTAATTATTAACCTAAAATTATCAGTGATGCTATAAAAATATTATAATATATACTTTTACTCGTTAAAATTGATTTTAATATGTAATTCCGTCCAAATTTGAACTTAAAATGTCTATAAAAAATAAATGTGTTTAAATATTTTTTAGATTTTTTGAATACAGTATGTACTATTTAGTATTTATTACAATCTTTATTTTAAATTTTCAATCCTTAGTTAAGAAAACTGAACATTTTATAATTGTTTAATTACAATGATTGATAATTTTTGAGATTTTGATAAATTTTGTCAAAATTCGAACTTTAAATGATTATAAAAAAAATGTGTGCCTATGTATTTTTAATATTTTTCAATTGCTATTGTAATAATATATCAGGAGCCTTGTATTAAATTTTCATTATTTTTGGCCCAACAAATAAAATTTTATTGATATTAATAGAAAAAAAAACTAAAAATTTGAAAACTGAAATCGTCCGTAAAAAGCTGAAAAACAGTCAAAATATATTAAAATTAGATGGTGTATAGAAATAGCTTATATAAACATTCAGTGAAATTTTCATGCATCTACAGTTATTTGTTTTTGAATTGCAACAAAATAAGAAAATCGCTACATGAGAAATCGAGTGAATATCTAATCTTGTACAAATTTGAACTTAAAATGCTCATAAAAATTTATTATGACTTGCTTATAAACTTTTTTTTATTGATAAAATTAGGCAAACTTATGAGGAATCTTGTATTACATTTTCAAATCTTAGATTTAAAAAGAAAAATTTTTATGAATTTCTAACTCAAAATAAATTGCACATTTTCGTCATTTTTACGTATTTTGTCAAAATTTCAACTTTGATTACCTAAAAAAAAAAATTGTGACTACGGATTTTTAATATTTTTCATCTGCCTTTGAAACTATATATTAGAAGCCTACTATTAAATTTTCAAGATTTTTACCCAACAAATAAAATTTTATTGACATTTATAGAAAAAAAAACTAAAAAAATTGGAAACTGAAAATGTCCGTTAACAGCTCAAAATAAGTCAGAATATTTTGAAAATGATATGATGTGTAGAAAATGCTTATATAAACATTCGGTCAAAATTTCATGTCTCTACGGTCATTTCTTTTAGAGTTATACCAAAACCAAAATCGATTTTGTCGAAAATTGGTTTTCCGTAAAAATTCCCGTTTTTCCCATAATTTTTCATTTGTTTTTCCAGGCGCTCATGAAAACTACTGGGAAATTTTGACTTTTGACCCCCCAAAGTACCAACTAGATTCACTTTCCTATCAGAAAAGGTACTATTGAAGAAAATCGAAGCATTTTTTCTGTCCCAAAACGTGATGACAGACACAAAAAAAAATAAAAAAAAAAACACACATCATTGTAAAACCAATACATTCATCGCTCCGCTCAGAATCTAAAATGTTTAACTGAAAAATGCGCGTCTACGTTTACACGCAAAGACAATTTGGTTGCCCACCAAAAGAAACATGATGGTGTGTGTATCATGCACTATATGTACCAAATCATTCGAGAAAAAATTAAATCTCAATAGACATTTGAAAAATGTTCATAGTAATAGTACTATAGTATATATTATTTTATTAAATAATAATTGTATAACAAATATACCTTTAATAATTTATTTCTATTAGATATTACTCACAATCATACATTTCGTAAAAATATGATAAACTCTACACCACAAACCAAAGTATCAAACACGCAGGCAGGACTTTCAAACCAGTATCAAGCTATTCAAAATGTATACAATCTGATTGATAACGATAATGTGTGTAAAGAGGCACTTATAGAATTTGAAAACGTGGACTTGGACGAAACCATACAAGGTTAGTTTTATTTTTTATATCATAGACAGAATATTAAGGATATAGGTAGAATATAGTGATTTTATTTTTATATTGTTGTAGACCATTAGTTTGTTTTAATATAATTTCAAGTTAATGATAGTTTTAAAATTCAAATATTCGTATATATTCCTAATTATATATTATAATAACATGAACAGAGTATAAGCTAATATATATGTGTATATATATATATATTTTTTTTTAAGGTTCTTATACGACTACTATAGTAGTGACATCAATGGAAAACGCATTTCCACCGCTAATTCTACTTCAGCTGTTAAGGCAAAAAAAGTGCGTATGGAACTGGTTAGATCCCCAGGTCTTATAGAAATTTCAACATCACCAAACCGTAAAATTGTATGGTATTACGCTAAAAATATTGATAAAATTCAAAATTATAATATATTTCTACACTCTTTAAAATCCGATCTAATCCATATACTGGAAACACATGTTAAGAAAAACGCTATTAAATTTAATTTAAATTTAGAAGCCATTTATAATAGACCACGTGTGGAAAATTCCTCAGAAAATCGAGCATACAAAACATCTGCAGTCGAGATGTCTAGAGAATCAGATATATCTGTACTTATTGAAGAATCTTTTACAAAATTATTGACGAAAGACGAGACTTATTCGGGTAGAGGAAGTGGATTCACACAAGAAGCTATAGATGGATTATTATTAGGGGTCTGGTTCATCTTATATACCCTTGCCAGATAGTATCGATAGAAGAAGGGGTACAATCAACCCACAAAATATAGATCAGAAATGCTTCAAATAGGCTATATTAGCTAAGCATGTGATAGAGCAAACGAAATGTCGTACTGGTGAAAATTATCGCAAACACGAGGGGAAATATATTTTCGATGATATCTCATTTTCAACACCGTCATCTGATATAAAAATATTTGAAAAAACAACCCATCCGTCTCCATCAATATTTTTGGTATTGAAAAACAATTCCAACCACCGAAAAAAGACCCAACATATGAGGTTTTCCCACTCAGAGTCGTAGATGATGAAAAAAGAGATCACTTTGAACTATTATTAGTGACGGAAAAAAATAATACACATAATACATATATATATCTAATTTGTCAAGACTCGTTCGGTCTCAAAAAACTAGACCTGAAAACAAATTATTATTTTGTAAACGATGTTTTACGACAGACCTCGTAAATATCAATTGTGTGAACAGGCTGCGTTAGAGCATGTGGCTCACATAAACCGATATTACCAGTTATGCCCATGGAAGGAGATTGTCTAGAGTTTGATGCGTGGAGGAACACAGAACGACATCCTATCGTTATATATGCTGACTTTGAAGCGCTACTATTGAAGACCGATGGTGAAAAGAAGGGGAAAAACACAGACATTATTCATAAACATGAGCCTATGAGTTTCGGGATTTTCGGGACAACGTTGGGCCGGTTATAAGTTGCCTCGAGTTTCAAATTAAATTTAATCGCATGGTGATGTACGTGTGTTTTTATTAAGTTTAACAGCTCAGGCTTAAGCGAGCGGAGAAGGTCTTCATAATTTTGAACATTGTTAAAATTTTAAGCGAAATACCACACGATTTTACGGCTCGCAGACGATGAAATTCCCGTAAACCCGGAGGTCTTCACCGTACCCATGCGCGCCTTTTTCGCCCTAGCAGCCGGCTAGCTTTACCGTTAACGGTTTAACGCTGGTGGTGTATGAGTATGAATCTTCAAAAATAAAAAAACCTAAGTAATATCTAATGAAAATAAAAATGTCGACTCTATTAAAAATCTAATTGACCCCGTGACTGATACATCTATTTAACTTATGTTGTACAATAAATAATAATAAACCTATTGCCTCCATCTCTTAATAAAAACTAATTTAACGGTACGTATTTCAAAAATCTATTTTAAATCTTATGATAAGAGTTGACGAAAAATCTATTCATTTCGTGATGGCTAGATAAAATCAGCGTGGTCTTATCTAATTAATTCTGATAAATAAAACTAACCTGTAATAGTGCCCTGTTTCTCATATTCATCCATTGCTTCCATACACATATCGTCCTCGGTTACTGTATTTGATCCACCGGCCGGGGTATCGGAGACAAATATCTGTGGTGCTATCTGTAAATATTCCTGTGGAGCAACGCGAGGCACGAACTGTATGACACTCTGTCGAGTGGGTTGATCGATGACCGGTTGAACAATCTGCGCAGCAGGCTGACAATGAGCCGGAACGTTGGCGATACCTATAAAAAATTAATATTGAATATCAGATATAAATTAATACTAAATAAAATGTAAACTATTAATACATACCATGAACATTTTTCAGATGTCTATTAAGATTTGTCTTGTATGAAAATGTCGAGGGACAAACAGTGCATGGAAAACATACACCGGCGTGAATTTTTCCATGTCTATCCAAATTACGTTTCACAGTGAAAACCGACGGGCACTGTTCACATTTAAACATGTTAACATGTTAAACGAAATGTATAATGTTTGAAAATTAAAACAGACTGTGTAAACTGTAAATAATATTTAAAGACGGAGCGAGCGAACGATAAACATACGTGTACGGCTGAAAACGTACTGAAAGACTGTTGGCTCTTTACAGTACTTTTATATACGAATTATTAGGCTATTAGGGCTAATGTATTTTTCATTGATACCTAATGGCAGAAAATATCTTTTAGGGTTAATGTATTTTTCATTAATTGATACCTAATGGCAGGAAATATATTTTAGTAGTGTATCCTAATGAGCGGCGTCAATGGACGTCTGGACTCCTTTATCGATATTTAAGTGGAGATACTGAACAGGTAAAATGGTCATTTATTGATTATTTTATAATCTTCGGCGAGCGTGCGAACGGATGTCTATTTTATCCTTTAATTGTCCCTTAAGTGATAGTACATCATAATGACAATACGGTGGCGGTTTTGTGTGCGCAGCTCCAAGCTATTAGTACTTACAAATGTTTATTTTGCAGTTTTATGCGAAGAACTAGCTATGGCGGGTGGTATAAGTACGATATATAAATTATTATACCGAATATTTTTTAATAAAAAATTGTACAAAGGATCCGGAGAGATTCGAACTCTCGATCTCCGTCTTACATTCTGGCGCTTCAGAGCCGGTGAATAATATATGTTAGCAGTGGCGTAGCTAGGATTTTCTGAAGGGGGGTGTTAATTATAAACATTAAATATTATATATAATACATACAAACTAAAACTTTTATTTTAATTAATTAATTATGTATACATAATGTCTGTATGGTATTATCAATAGATAATAATGAAAAAAAATAATATATTATAAAATAAAATCCGTTCGTCGTTTTTGTGATTGAATGACAATTTTTGTATTAATTCTTCTACTATTACTTCGACTTCACGATGAATATTTAAAGATGCTAATCCATTAAGTCTAAACTGGCCAATAGAATTTCTAAGATAAGTTTTTATTCGTTTTAATGTAGAAAAACTTCTTTCAGGTTCACATGATGTGACAGGCAATGTTGCAAATATTTGAAGGAGTTTAAAAACATTTGGAAATAGGTCTTTATTGCAGTTACCAAGAGCGTCAAGAACACTTTTTATGCTTAGTTTTTCCAAATGTGTATGCCATAACTTTACCTCTGTTTCAATAACTTCTTGATCAATATCATCAGAATAAAACTCACTTAAATCTTTGATAGCTTGTTGATTATAATTTTTATTAGAAATGAGAAAATAAAAGCCAGCTATAATAGTTTTGTGGTTTATAAATCGATCATTTGATTGTTGCACTAAATTGTCCAGAAATTGAAGGAATACACTTATTTTAAAATATTTTTCAGGATTATCTGTATGATAGTTTAATCGATGCTTTTGTCGTTTGACCATTCTAGGAATGTCTTCTAGTATTTACCTATGTTCCTATTTTATTATATGTAATAATGTATATTGTAATATACATATATGTAATAATAATGTAATATATGATACGGCTTAAGGGGGGTGTCATATCCACCAAACACCCCCCTTGTATACGCCACTATATGTTAGCAACATTAAATAGCTTGTGTGACGATTGGATCTGCGCCGGGACAAATCCCAACGTTCCAAGTCCTTACTACGCATGCGCCTAGACTTGATATTTTGTCGACATAATTTCTTATCAATCATTTTTATACTTATCAGTTGTGAAGGTGACTATCCTTATTGGTCTATATTTTCCGCGCAATATTTGAAATATAAAATATTTTGCCATGTGTATAATATTATAGTACAGTCCGTTTTTAAGACTGTTAAAAAGTTGTCATCAAGTTGACTGTATTTAAAATATTTTTTCGTCACCCATTGAAAACAGTAGCTCTGATTTAAAATAAAATGCAGATATTATAGTGCGGTTTTTTTTTATGTAATATGACTTATAGCATACTTTGTATACAATTTGTTGTGGATTACTATTATTATAATATGAATAATAACTCAAGTATTTCATAGTCCTTTATTGGTAACTGTTATATCATAATGATGTATTGATGTACATTACAATTATCTACTCACTAACTACTCGATAAATAACAATAATACAAGGTTAAACATTAGGATACATAAGATAAGTATATGATACTAAATGTCAACAGAAAGGTAATAAAATATGAAATTTATTAGTATCTGATATCTGTAGTTATTTATATATATATTTCAGTAATGGAAATGCCAAAATCAGTTTTCATCACATTTTTTTTTTGTTTATGAATCTGCGTTTTAATTGTGTAGTTTTTTTTTTTTTAAATGTCTGTTAAATGTGAAATATGCAAAAAGGATTATTCTTCAATGTCTAATTTAAAAAAAAAATGGGATGAAAAAACATTTTGATGTTCTATCTGAGGTATTTAATACTTTTGGTCAATCATTTTTACCCTGTCATTTATACAAAAAAAAACCTTTATAATGAAAATTGATTTAATCTACTGTTTCACCATAGCTTATAGACAAAGTAGGTTACGAATGTAACTACTGCAATGCCACTTTCAATTTAAAGAAAGAACTAGTCAAACATATTTATCTCCACATGAACCGCACCAAACTGCATACAAACATGTAAATGTACTAATTTAAAAATGAATTGTTATACAAATTATCATATGTATTAACAAACATCATGACAAATGTTTTAATAATTAAATTCGTAACCTAATACCAGTA
Organism: Nasonovia ribisnigri; assembly: GCA_027563435.1. Taxonomy (NCBI): domain Eukaryota; kingdom Metazoa; phylum Arthropoda; class Insecta; order Hemiptera; family Aphididae; genus Nasonovia; species Nasonovia ribisnigri. The sequence continues at coordinate 10,852 of JANEHU010001782.1, forward strand.
ATACCTAAAGTCCTAAACTTCTGTGTTCTTATTATCATTATTTAAATTGATAAGAAATTATGTCGACAAAATATCAAGTCTAGGCGCATGCGTAGTAAGGACTTGGAACGTTGGGATTTGTCCCGGCGCAGATCCAATCGTCTAGCATAGCCAGTGTTGCCAGATTGGGCGATTTTTCGCCAATTGGGCTATCTTTGTGTGTCTGCCGGCGACGAAAAATATGCATTGGCGATCGGTCGCCGATTGGGCTACTTTACCAATAGTATGCAGGCGATTTTGGCGATTGTAAAATAAATATATTTTTTTTTTTTCATTGATCTTTAATATTATATTTTAAAACATCGGCTTATATTATAGCCATATCAAGTTTAACATAAATAATTATCACGGTTAAATATTATTGATAATTAAAATATAAGGTTCTATGCATAATATGATAGTATATCAACATTTCCCGCATAAATTTAAATAATATTATAAATTATTATTTATTTTAAATAATCATAGGCCCAAAATGTCATACTTTGTTTTTTGTATTGGTAAATTGGTTGAATTACAGATTAATGTACAATTGTTTGTAATGGTATTTTTATATGATATATAATAATATTGTACCTATATTATGTATTATGAATATTGGGATTGCCAGTGATATTTTATATTTATATTTCAAAAGCAAAAGGTATATTTTGGTTATCTGTAGAAAGTGCAAGTGATTTTAAACTATAATAGGTATTTCATTTAAACACCTATACACACAATTTTTGAATTTTTTTTTAGTATTTTTGTTAAAACTGTGCTATTGTGTAAAACTGTAATAAACTTTAAAATGGTGAATTATTCAAAATATGAAAAAAAATATAACGCAGATTGGGAAAACTTAGCATGCTTTTCAGGTATATTATTTAAATAACTTTTGTGGCTATAGCAGTGTAACATAATGTTAATAAAAATTGTACAACCTATAGGATGGCTTCAAAGAGCACCTGAAAAATTTGCATTTTTACACTTTTGAAAAATGAAGTTCCTCATCTTCAACTAATAAAATGTGTATGTCATTCTCTCAACCTATGTGCTGCTAAAGCACTGTTAAGACTTTAGACAGAACTCCTATCACAGAAAATAGCAACATTAATTTTTTTTATGACGGCGATTTGGGGATACAATATTTGCGATATTGAATAATGGAAACCTGGCAACACTGGCATAGCCGTGTAGGTACTTAAATATTGAATGTTACGCAACAAGGTAGTCGTTCTGTGCCGTTCAATGTTTTAGTCCTCTTAACAATAATTAATAAAGTTCTAGTTTTAGTAAATAATTTACTTTCATTATTTTTTAATTGTGTATTTCTTTTTTGTCCTTTAGAAAAAAATTACCCTCCCCCCCTAATTTTAGTAATAGATTCGTGTCTTGTTATAATACTAAGTTTATTTTATACAAAAAGTGATTCACCAAGGATGCTTTTTTAAAACTCTGATTTTTTTGGAATTTTAAAATCATACGAGTTTTAAAACTCGTATGATAGGTACTATGATAATGATATATGACCATATATACATGATATTACCGTTTACGTGTGTATCTATAAATTATTCTTCAAAACAACCCCGCGGGTTTCAATAGTAAACATTAAATAAATAATAGAATTTTATAATTATAATGTACAAATAATAATCAACAATCACAAATAAAAAATGATTATGAAACCCTTTTCTTGGAAATTTCAGAACACTATTGATTTCAACCTGACCTAAATTGATCTTCAACCCCCTGCAGATATTCCAAACATATTACGTAAGTCGTAAAATGATTTGTAGAGTACAGTTTTATTTAATTTAAATTAATTTTCATTTTTATAAACAAAAATCATTGTGAGTTACCGATTACAACGAATTACTGTAGATGCATGAAAATTTCTCTGTATGTGTATATTAGCATTTTCTATACACCATCTAATTTTGAATATATTTTTACTGTTTTTGAGCTTTTTACGGACCATTTCAATTTTCAATTTTTTTAGTTTTTTTTTAATATAAATACCAATAAATTTTTATTTGTTGGGTCAAAAATAATGAAAATTTAATACAAGGCTCCTGATATATTGTTACAATAGCAATTGAAAAATATTAAAAATATCTAGGCACATATTTTTTTTATAAGCATTTAAAGTTCGAATTTTGACAAAATTCATCAAAATCTCGAAAATTATCAATCATTAATATTAAACAATATTATTAAATGGTCAGTTTTTATAACTAAGGAGTAAGGATTGAAAATATAAAATAAAGATTCTAATAAATAGTGCATACTGTAATCAAAAAATCTAAAAAATATTTAAACACAGTTATTTTTTACAGACATTTTAATTTCAAATTTGGACGAAATTACATATTAAAATCAATTTTAACGAGTAAAAGTATATATTATAATATTTTTCTAGCATCACTGATAATTTTAGCTTAATAATTAATAATATAGTTAATATGAATAATAATAATTCAACTTAGCAGCTACCGTAAAATAACAATGTCAATATAATTTAAAATATCCTAGACTGACATACCGTCTCCGCTCAGAATCGTTTTTCGTATACAATGATATTATATCATTGAATTCAAATGTAATACCATCCATTATACAGTGATCTACTTGAAACCTACTGTACAGCAGAGCGACATCCACTTGTGACCCCCTTTTTATTATATTATATTAGATATGATAACATTGTAATGGGGAATTATGTTTTCAGCTTCAACAAAAATATCCATTGTATACTGATGTAGTCAAGTCAATATACGTGAGAGGTGCTGATACGATTAAAGCAAAAACTCCTATACGCAAATCTCATCAAAACATTTTCAGAAAAGACAGTCGTTTTACCAGTCGTAACAAAATCCACAAAAATAATATGAACATATAAACGAACTTTCAGTGCCACATACACAACCGATGAATATAAGAAATCATTGTACTTTTGGTGGCATTGATAAAATGAATGCACAATCGGTATATAAAAATAGCGCACAAAGGTTACTGTGTAACATTTATAATAATGATAACGAGAATTTTATGATAATAATAATACAAACAACAAACAACACCGATCATAGCCACTCTGCTTATGTGAGCGGGAACATCCTCCCCCGCTTGGAAAGCTTATGATACTTTCCAGGATGGGGTTAATAGAAAAGTAAAATGATATGGATGGTAATTACAATATTTGATATTATGTTATAATAAATATATAAAAATAGCTCAAGCGGAGAACTTAAAATCGAATGACTATATAATGACAACAACAAAAAACAAACATAATAATTAATAAATATGTGTTGATGACTAATCTTCTGAATCTTCTTGATCTTGATTGGGTAGGCGAGCTAACTTCCGTACAGGTCGAACATACTCTGCACCAGCTGCGTTCCGAACTGTAACTACTCTAACAACACCATCGGCACCAGGACAAACTTTGATAACTTGAACCATTTGCCATTGAAGTAGTGGGATGTTATCCTGCTTCAGTATTGCCAAATCACCAACTGAGATATTTTCAGACTTATTTGATATCCAACAATCTCGGCGTTGCAACTGTGGTAAATATTCTGAAGACCATCTTTTCCAGAAATGTTGTAAACGAGCTTGTATTAATTGGAATTTACGGAGCCGATTTTCAGGAATATCCGACACATTGTGCTCAGGTGGAGAAGTCAATGGACATCCAATTAGGAAGTGCCCTGGTGTCAAAACGTTAAAGTCAGATGGATCAGATGAAATTGCAGTGAGAGGTCTAGAATTGAGGACTGCTTCAATTCTACACAACAATGTACTAGTTTCCTCATAAGTTAAGAGAGCACCGTTACTAGATTTAATAAGATGTTGTTTCGCCGATTTAACCGCAGACTCCCACAGTCCGCCAAAATGCGGGGCTGACGGAGGAATAAATTGCCACTCAATGCCAAATTCTGACAATTGATCATTGAATTTACTTTCTTTAGATAAATCAAGTGCCCACGATGAGAATATCTTTTTGACGCCTATGAAATTAGTGCCATTGTCACTATATAGTTTAACCTCGGCGGGCAATAAACCGGAATAATACTGAAATAAACGCATCTGACGATAAATCTCGAACAAGCTCTAAATGAATTGCACGCGTAACCATGCATACAAAAACTGCAATTTAATGCTTCAATGATGTGACCTTTCTCAAACCACTACGAATGTTGATAGGACCGCACAGGTCAACACCAGCCCTTTCGAATGCCCGACATCTGGTAACACGAAGTGAAGGCAAGGGAGCCATGACAGGTTGGAGCATCAGTGGTTTGGATCGAAAACAAATTATGCATTTATGGACAGTTTGACGAGCTAAACTTCTGCCTCTGATAGGCCAGTATGTCCTATGGATGTGAGCCAGGAGTCCTTGAGGACCGATGTGAAGTAATCGAATATGCTCATACTGAAATAACATTTTAACAATTGGATTCCTTGAAGATAGAACAATTGGACACTTTTGATTTTCAGGTATTGGAGCATAAGCTAATCTGCCTCCCACTCGTATTACCTTACGACCATCAATAAACGGATTTAGAGATTTCAGACAACTTCGACGATCAACCTCATTTCCACGTGTCAGTGAGCTTATTTCCGAGCTAAAGTCTTGTATTGGAGATCGAAGTAGCCAAAACATCTAGCTCTCATCAAGTTCAGCAACACTTAATGAGCCAAGCCGACGATCCTCTTTTCTAAACTTAGATATTTTACAGTTGAACACAAATCGTAACATATACCCAGTTAAGCGCATTAACTTCCGCCAGTTAGAGCAACGGTCAATAATCCAATTTGCATCACCATGTGTAGCCAAAAGTGCTAATTTAATTGGACGTACCTTTGGAAGGTCTTCTTGAGGAGGTATTTCAGCCGGCCATGAATCCTCTGTGTTAGCTATCCAACTTGGCCCATTCCACCAGATATGATTAGGATCAGCTAATGTATCTGCGTTGGTTCCCCTAGAAATCAAATCCGCTGGATTGCTAGAAGTAGGAACATGACACCACATTTTGACTTCAGTATTCTCCAAAATTTGTGTTATCCGATTGGCTACAAACGACTTGAGTTGAACAACTGATTGAATCCATCCAAGTACTACTGAGGAATCAGTCCATAAAACTATGTCCGATGAATCAAATTTGATATTTATGGTTGACAGTTCTGCTTGAATTTCAACAATGAGTTCTGACAGAAGAAGGGCACCACACAGCTCAAGTCTTGGAATGGTAGTTGTACGCATGGGAGCCACCCTGGACCTTGACATCAACAAATTGACAGTGGTAGACCCATCATGAGATTGATTTAGAATATAGACACAAGCTCCATATGTTGCTTGTGAAGCATCACAGAACCCATGTAAAGTAATAGTAGATTCGCCATCAATTATGACTTTCCGAGAAATAGACAACTTATCCAATGACTTAAGACTAGAATAAAAATTGATCCAACGTGCTTGTAAGTCTGCTGATAGTAATGAATCCCAGCTCAATTTTAGTAACCATAATTGCTGTAAGAAGATTTTGCCTCTTATTAATATAGGAGTAATGAGTCCAATGGGATCAAATATACGATTAATGTTAGACAGAAGAGAACGTTTTGTCATGTGTGCAGGCGGATTCCAAGTACCAAGGGAAAAATGAAAAGTATCTGTGCTGGGCTGCCAAGATAAGCCGAGTGTATTAACTGTATCTTGATCCGTTAAAGATAACCGATATGTTGCATCATCCGTATCCGTGGGAATGCGAGACATTAATGAGCTAGAGTTAGAGCACCATTTCCGCAGCGGAAATCCAGCTGCTTCTAAGACTTTATTGACATTTTTATAAAGTGAGTAACATGCATCTTCAGTGGCACAACCGGTAAGTAAATCATCAACGTAAAAATCACTAGATATGACACGTTTGAGACTTGGATCTTCAACTTCAGTAGCCAGCTGCAATAGACACCGTGTAGAAAGAAAGGATGCAGCCCTTGTACCATAAGTGACTGTGCGTAACTCAAATTCCTTTAAAGACTGTTCCGGAGTTTCTCTGTACCATATTCTTTGTAACGCTCAATCCTCTGGGTGTATAAGTACTTGCCTGTACATCTTGGCAATATCAGCTGTTATGACTATAGAATGCATTCTGAACCTCAATAGAATATTCTAACAAATCTGGCTGAACCTTGGGACCTCGGTATAAAATATCATTTAGATAATCCAGAACTAGATGGGGCGGATCCGTCAAAAACAACTCTTAATTTGGTTGTAATACTGGATTCTTTCATTACAGCATGATGTGGCAAATAATAGGCACATTTATTAGGATCTGGGGCGGTTACTAATTCCATATGATTCATAATTAAATATTCAGACATGAATTTATGATATGCAATACCAAGCCCTTTGTCTCTGGACAGTCGCCTCTCCAAGTTTAAAAACCGACGTTGAGCCATATAACTGGAGTCACCAAGTGTGCCGATATCAGTATTTATTGGAAGCCGGACAACAAATCTTCCAGAATCATCCCTATAATGAGTGTCATTGAAATGTTTTTCCACTTTCTGCTCATCAGTTCGACGACCATTTGATTTAGTGACAAATAATGATAATGCTGGTTCAACTCTTGTTTCGCTGAAGCAGGTATGCATACATGTTTTGATATGATTAAATTGATTATTAGACACCATGCAAGTCAGAACCCATCCGAGTACAGTGTTATGAAACATTAAATTATTATCAATTTCAAATTTTTCACCGCTAAAGAGGGTATAAAACACCTCTGCACCAAGTAATAGCTGTATATCTCCAGGATCTCCACAACTGGGATCTGCCAATTGACCTTTCACTATTTCTGGTATTTTAAAATGATCAAGTTTAAAGGGCCGTGAAGGTAATGTATTTGAAATAGATGGAAGTACATGTAAATCTATTAGAGTGCTAAATTTTTCAAACCGTGAAGACATTAGAACCGGTTTCAATTTTTGAGCCATTGAACGCCTTGAATTAATTCCAACAATTGGTAGATGACAGTTAGTTCTAGACAATTTAAGAGATTGAGCACAAGCGTCGGTGATGAAATTGATCTGTGACCCTGAATCCAGCAATGCTCTGCAACGCTTGGGTACACCTGATATATCATTAATGAGTACAATAGCAGTGGCTAACATCACTGAATCACCAGACACGTGCATTGCTTGTGCTAACCCTTCACCGTCACACAGTGGCTGCTCAGTTGTACCGGCTGCATTATCTTGGTCAGACGTGTTGGATCCATCACTCTCTTCCAAATGTAATTTAATGTTATGTCTTTTTCCACACCTTGAACAATTTGAAAATTTACAAATCCTTGCTTGATGATTGCCATTTAGGCATTTGAAACATAAATGATTTTCCATAACAACATTACGGCGTTCATAAACCGATAACTTATCAAATTGTTTACACAGGTACAATCTGTGACCTTCATTGCACAAAGTACATTTAATTGTATAACTTGGTTTTTGAGCTGGTGCTACAAGGAAGGCCTTTTTTTCCTGCAACTTATGATTATACACTCTTCCAACAGCTTTCTTTTCTATGGTAGATGCAACATTCATTTCTCCTGCCTGATATGCTGCAATACGACTAAGTAAAAATGCCTCAACTTCACAAAACGATGGTAATTCTTTTTTATTATATTGAAGTTGCCACTCCCCCACTGTGGCACTATCCAAGCGACTGCAAATGAGTGTGACCAACCATGCGTCCCAAGACCCTATGGGTTGTCCTAATGCTCTGAACGCATTGACATTGGACATGACATGATGTTGTAACTTTTCTAAATTTGTTGCCGATGCTATGAGGACTTTAGGCGTATCGAGTAATGATCTGATGTGAGATTGAATGATTACACTTTTATTATCATACCGGTTCATTAATGTATTGTACGCTTGTAAGTAATTTTCACCTGTGGTGGGAATTGACCGAATAACATCACTAGCCTGACCAACAAGATAACCTTTGAGATAGTGAAATTTCTGAACAGGAGCTAGATTCTCATGGTTTTGGAATACAACATTAAAGCTATCAATAAATGACGTCCAACATTGCCAATCACCGTCAAATTTTGGAATGTCCACTGGTGGTAACCTCATTGTATTTTCCGTCTTGTATTTAGTAAGCTCACTATAGGTAGGACTACTTGATGTATTATTTGTGTTGGCTTCTATCAGCTGCATTAATAATGCTTTGGCATGGTATAATTTATTTTTAAACTTTATATATTCATCACATTGCTGATCATCCTCCACCGAATCATCAAGTTCTTCAATTTCAATTTGAGCCATTTCATATTTTTCAGATAAAGTATTTAATGCTTCCAACCGAATGCGTACTTCATTTAGGTTACCAGATGTAGCATCATACTGGGTGCCGAAAAGTGTTGTTGTAGAGAGTTCATGGTTGACTTGATTTAACTTCTTCTTAGCCAGTCTTAACTTCTTCGCCGTTGCCTCCATCGTTACTGTATACAAATTATAGGAATGCACCAAGTGCTTATCTCACAATAAAAAATAATAATTATTAAATAAACAAAATCAATTAAAGGTACAAACAAGTGTGATCTTTCTATTAAACGAGAATAATTAAATATATATTTATAATAGAAAATTCAATATCCGGTTCGAGGACCAAATGGTGGGGCGTTGTCTAATTATATAGCATTAACATGAATTAGGGTAACTCCAATAATAAAATTAAGACAGATAATTGTAATTAAGTGGACTGTATAATTAAATAATAAAAAAGATCACACAGGTAATAACATGTGGCAAATAAACATAATTGTACAAGTTTCATGCTTTAGATTGTCTTTATAACAAATATAACAATAGATAATAAATAATAGTATTTTAACAAATTAATAACATAACCATGTGGTGCACCACGTACCTTAGGTATGATCATGGGGTCATATGGTGCCCAGATCCGTATATAATAAGTTTAATATGGTACAATAAAAATGACAAGTTAATCTGGCACACTCATATAACCACCGCTAAACATACGACGAAGACTGAAGAATAAAATTGCAACCAACAATATAATATAATAGCAGACCAAACAAAACAGTAGAAACCACAAGTTGCTCACCAACGACGATTATTACATAAAATGAACTTCCTGCAAATATAATATTAATAATTAACAGCTCCAGCAGAAGGTGACCGAACGATACATACCAAAGACAATAATCAAAGTTGACCGAATAATGCACAACACGTGGAATAATACGATTTGATGGCTCACAATAACCGCAGATAAACCGACAAAAACCGACAAAAACCGTAACAAAATGTAAATGTTCCGAGAGCATTGAAAAAGAGAGAATGAATCGAAAATAGTAAAACCGAATACCATAACGAATATAAAATCCACAAAAATAATATGAACATAGAAACGAACTTTCAATGCCACATACACAACCGATGAATATAAGAAATCATTGTACTTTTGGTGGCATTGATAAAATGAATGCACAACCGGTATATAAAAATAGCGCACAAAGGTTACTATGTAACATTTATAATAATGATAACGAGAATTTTATGATAATAATAATACAAACAACAAACAACACCGATCATAGCACTCTGCTTATGTGAGCGGGAACATAATGCATTAATAATCTCTTTTAATACTCTTGCACTCGTTGCATTATTGATAACAAGATGTGCATTTGTAGGTAATTAAATAAAAAAACATTAATTAACAATATTAAAATCTGCATATTAAAAATAAGTCTTTGTAGAGATTACGTTTGATTTTATTCTTATCAATACAAATAAACAATATTGTATTTTTAAACTTTGAACTATTAATCCGCAACTTTTAGATGTTTCCATTGTTTCAACAGAACATAAGTACTTATCTCCAAGCATCGTCAACAAAAAAAATATTTTTTCTTCAGCAAGTAAATGTCACACAAATTATTATTGAAATAAAGTAAAAATGTTGATGCCTCATCAAAATTATCAATTTATTTAAAATGAACAATCCGATACAACTAACTAAGCAATAACCGGGTGTGTGTGTATCTATTTTTACTGTTTTTGAGCTTTTTACGGACCATTTCAATTTTCAATTTTTTTAGTTTTTTTTTAATATAAATACCAATAAATTTTTATTTGTTGGGTCAAAAATAATGAAAATTTAATACAAGGCTCTTGATATATTGTTACAATAGCAATTGAAAAATATTAAAAATATCTAGGCACATATTTTTTTTATAAGCATTTAAAGTTCGAATTTTGACAAAATTCATCAAAATCTCGAAAATTATCAATCATTAAAATTAAACAATATTATAAAATGGTCAGTTTTTATAACTAAGGATTGAAAATTTTAAATAAAGATTCTAATAAATAGTGCATACTGTAATCAAAAAATCTAAAAAATATTTAAACACAGTTATTTTTACAGACATTTTAATTTCAAATTTGACGAAATTAAATTAAAATCAATTTTAACGAGTAAAAGTATATATTATAATATTTTTCTAGCATCACTGATAATTTTAGCTTAATAATTAATAATAGTTAATATGAATAATATTAATTCAACTTAGCAGCTACCGTAAAATAACAATGTCAATATAATTTAAAATATCCTAGACTGACATACCGTCTCCGCTCAGAATCGTTTTTCGTATACAATGATATTATATCATTGAATTCAAATGTAATACCATCCATTATACAATGATCTACTTGAAACCTACTGTACAGCAGAGCGACATCCACTTGTGACCCCCTTTTTATTATATTATATTAGATATGATAACATTGTAATGGGGAATTATGTTTTCAGCTTCAACAAAAATATCCAATGTATACTGATATAGTCAAGTCAATATACGTGAGAGATGCTGATACGATTAAAGCAAAAACTCCTATACGCAAATCTCATCAAAACATTTTCAGAAAAGACAGTCGTTTTACCAGTCGTCTAAGCAATTATTAAGATTATCAACTTATTTAAAATGAACAATCCGATACAACTAACTAAGCAATAACCGGGTGTGTGTGTGTATCTATAAATTATTCTTCAAAACAACCCCGCGGATTTCAATAGTAAACATTAAATAAATAATAGAATTTTATAATTATAATATACAAATAATAATCAACAATCACAAATAAAAATCGATTATGAAACCCTTTTCTTGGAAATTTCAGAACACTATTGATTTCAACCTGACCTAAATTGATCTTCAACCCCCTGCAGATATTCCAAACATATTACGTAAGTCGTAAAATGATTTGTAGAGTACAGTTTTATTTAATTTAAATTAATTTTCATTTTTATAAACAAAAATCATTGTGAGTTACCGATTACAACGAATTACTGTAGATGCATGAAAATTTCACTGTATGTGTATATTAGCATTTTCTATAATCCATCTAATTTTGAATATATTTTTACTGTTTTTGAGCTTTTTACGGACCATTTCAATTTTCAATTTTTTTAGTTTTTTTTTAATATAAATACCAATAAATTTTTATTTGTTGGGTCAAAAATAATGAAAATTTAATACAAGGCTCTTGATATATTGTTACAATAGCAATTGAAAAATATTAAAAATATCTAGGCACATATTTTTTTTATAAGCATTTAAAGTTCGAATTTTGACAAAATTCATCAAAATCTCGAAAATTATCAATCATTAAAATTAAACAATATTATAAAATGGTCAGTTTTTATAACTAAGGATTGAAAATTTTAAATAAAGATTCTAATAAATAGTGCATACTGTAATCAAAAAATCTAAAAAATATTTAAACACAGTTATTTTTACAGACATTTTAATTTCAAATTTGGACGAAATTACATATTAAAATCAATTTTAACGAGTAAAAGTATATATTATAATATTTTTCTAGCATCACTGATAATTTTAGCTTAATAATTAATAATAGTTAATATGAATAATATTAATTCAACTTAGCAGCTACCGTAAAATAACAATGTCAATATAATTTAAAATATCCTAGACTGACATACCGTCTCCGCTCAGAATCGTTTTTCGTATACAATGATATTATATCATTGAATTCAAATGTAATACCATCCATTATACAATGATCTACTTGAAACCTACTGTACAGCAGAGCGACATCCACTTGTGACCCCCTTTTTATTATATTATATTAGATATGATAACATTGTAATGGGGAATTATGTTTTCAGCTTCAACAAAAATATCCAATGTATACTGATATAGTCAAGTCAATATACGTGAGAGATGCTGATACGATTAAAGCAAAAACTCCTATACGCAAATCTCATCAAAACATTTTCAGAAAAGACAGTCGTTTTACCAGTCGTCTAAGCAATTATTAAGATTATCAACTTATTTAAAATGAACAATCCGATACAACTAACTAAGCAATAACCGGGTGTGTGTGTGTATCTATAAATTATTCTTCAAAACAACCCCGCGGATTTCAATAGTAAACATTAAATAAATAATAGAATTTTATAATTATAATATACAAATAATAATCAACAATCACAAATAAAAATCGATTATGAAACCCTTTTCTTGGAAATTTCAGAACACTATTGATTTCAACCTGACCTAAATTGATCTTCAACCCCCTGCAGATATTCCAAACATATTACGTAAGTCGTAAAATGATTTGTAGAGTACAGTTTTATTTAATTTAAATTAATTTTCATTTTTATAAACAAAAATCATTGTGAGTTACCGATTACAACGAATTACTGTAGATGCATGAAAATTTCACTGTATGTGTATATTAGCATTTTCTATAATCCATCTAATTTTGAATATATTTTTACTGTTTTTGAGCTTTTTACGGACCATTTCAATTTTCAATTTTTTTAGTTTTTTTTTAATATAAATACCAATAAATTTTTATTTGTTGGGTCAAAAATAATGAAAATTTAATACAAGGCTCTTGATATATTGTTACAATAGCAATTGAAAAATATTAAAAATATCTAGGCACATATTTTTTTTATAAGCATTTAAAGTTCGAATTTTGACAAAATTCATCAAAATCTCGAAAATTATCAATCATTAAAATTAAACAATATTATAAAATGGTCAGTTTTTATAACTAAGGATTGAAAATTTTAAATAAAGATTCTAATAAATAGTGCATACTGTAATCAAAAAATCTAAAAAATATTTAAACACAGTTATTTTTACAGACATTTTAATTTCAAATTTGGACGAAATTACATATTAAAATCAATTTTAACGAGTAAAAGTATATATTATAATATTTTTCTAGCATCACTGATAATTTTAGCTTAATAATTAATAATAGTTAATATGAATAATATTAATTCAACTTAGCAGCTACCGTAAAATAACAATGTCAATATAATTTAAAATATCCTAGACTGACATACCGTCTCCGCTCAGAATCGTTTTTCGTATACAATGATATTATATCATTGAATTCAAATGTAATACCATCCATTATACAGTGATCTACTTGAAACCTACTGTACAGCAGAGCGACATCCACTTGTGACCCCCTTTTTATTATATTATATTAGATATGATAACATTGTAATGGGGAATTATGTTTTCAGCTTCAACAAAAATATCCAATGTATACTGATATAGTCAAGTCAATATACGTGAGAGATGCTGATACGATTAAAGCAAAAACTCCTATACGCAAATCTCATCAAAACATTTTCAGAAAAGACAGTCGTTTTACCAGTCGTCTAAGCAATTATTAAGATTATCAACTTATTTAAAATGAACAATCCGATACAACTAACTAAGCAATAACCGGGTGTGTGTGTGTATCTATAAATTATTCTTCAAAACAACCCCGCGGATTTCAATAGTAAACATTAAATAAATAATAGAATTTTATAATTATAATATACAAATAATAATCAACAATCACAAATAAAAATCGATTATGAAACCCTTTTCTTGGAAATTTCAGAACACTATTGATTTCAACCTGACCTAAATTGATCTTCAACCCCCTGCAGATATTCCAAACATATTACGTAAGTCGTAAAATGATTTGTAGAGTACAGTTTTATTTAATTTAAATTAATTTTCATTTTTATAAACAAAAATCATTGTGAGTTACCGATAAATAAAAACTCTTTAGTTTTATACTGTAACTTTAATGACTTTAAAACTTAATGTTTATTATTACCACTCAAGACTTTAATAAACCTATAAATTCTAAATTAATAAACATTTAATATAATGTCTTCCCTCGAGTATTTAGAGGAAGATTCTTTAATCAAGTTTCAAGACATTACTGAATTAGTAAACGAATATTTGTCAAAATTAGGAATATTATTCAACCAATATTTTCCTGAATATATTCGAATAATTTATGAGTGAATTAAACAACCATTTACAGTGGACATAATGACAGTAAATATGTCTACTGACATTGAAAATAGATTAATTGAGTATTCGTGTGATAACAAATTGAAACAAATGTTTTGCGAAACTTTTAAATGGCGTTAATAACAAAATGGGAAATTGACCTCCTTGCATCCACAAATATGGCACTCGTGTTAATAACACAATGATTGATACATCAGAATTCGCAATAGTTGGGCAAAGTAAATTACTAAGTATGTTTTAAAACTCGGCCCCTGGCGTTTTAACTATGGTATTATCTTCCGTTACTTACAGCACGGTGGTATCCGAAGGTATGCCGTCGGGTATTCGCTCCATTTTCATAAGTCAGCGAAGACGGCGGCGTCAACGCGGCGCCGACAAATAGTATTTATACAATAAAATAGCTTGTAGGTAGTATATAGATGCCCTAACCCTACACACGGGTTTTATCTGTAGAATGTAGTTATATTCTTATCAAACTTATTTCAGTATATTACTTATTGTCTAAAGGTTTTAAACTTTTAGTGCATATATTCAGCTCTTAATTGCAATCATACCGCGCGTAATTTACTTTGCCCGAGTATTGCGAATTCTGTTGTATCAATCATTGTGTTATTAACACAAGTGCCATATTTGTGGATGCAAGGAGGTAATTTCCCATTTTGTTATTAACGCCATTTAAAAGTTTCGCAAAACATTTGTTTCAATTTGTTATCACACGAATACTCAATTAATCTATTTTCAATGTCAGTAGACATATTTACTGTCATTATGTCCACTGTAAATGGTTGTTTAATTCACTCATAAATTATTCGAATATATTCAGGAAAATATTGGTTGAATAATATTTCTAATTTTGACAAATATTCGTTTACTAATTCAGTAATGTCTTGAAACTTGATTAAAGAATCTTCCTCTAAATACTCGAGGGAAGACATTATATTAAATGATTATTAATTTAGAATTTATAGGTTTATTAAAGTCTTGAGTGGTAATAATAAACATTAAGTTTTAAAGTCATTAAAGTTACAGTATAAAACTAAAGAGTTTTTATTTATCGGTAACTCACAATGATTTTTGTTTATAAAAATGAAAATTAATTTAAATTAAATAAAACTGTACTCTACAAATCATTTTACGACTTACGTAATATGTTTGGAATATCTGCAGGGGGTTGAAGATCAATTTAGGTCAGGTTGAAATCAATAGTGTTCTGAAATTTCCAAGAAAAGGGTTTCATAATCGATTTTTATTTGTGATTGTTGATTATTATTTGTATATTATAATTATAAAATTCTATTATTTATTTAATGTTTACTATTGAAATCCGCGGGGTTGTTTTGAAGAATAATTTATAGATACACACACACACCCGGTTATTGCTTAGTTAGTTGTATCGGATTGTTCATTTTAAATAAGTTGATAATCTTAATAATTGCTTAGACGACTGGTAAAACGACTGTCTTTTCTGAAAATGTTTTGATGAGATTTGCGTATAGGAGTTTTTGCTTTAATCGTATCAGCACCTCTCACGTATATTGACTTGACTACATCAGTATACAATGGATATTTTTGTTGAAGCTGAAAACATAATTCCCCATTACAATGTTATCATATCTAATATAATATAATAAAAAGGGGGTCACAAGTGGATGTCGCTCTGCTGTACAGTAGGTTTCAAGTAGATCACTGTATAATGGATGGTATTACATTTGAATTCAATGATATAATATCATTGTATACGAAAAACGATTCTGAGCGGAGACGGTATGTCAGTCTAGGATATTTTAAATTATATTGACATTGTTATTTTACGGTAGCTGCTAAGTTGAATTAATATTATTCATATTAACTATTATTAATTATTAAGCTAAAATTATCAGTGATGCTAGAAAAATATTATAATATATACTTTTACTCGTTAAAATTGATTTTAATATGTAATTTCGTCCAAATTTGAAATTAAAATGTCTGTAAAAAATAACTGTGTTTAAATATTTTTTAGATTTTTTGATTACAGTATGCACTATTTATTAGAATCTTTATTTAAAATTTTCAATCCTTAGTTATAAAAACTGACCATTTTATAATATTGTTTAATTTTAATGATTGATAATTTTCGAGATTTTGATGAATTTTGTCAAAATTCGAACTTTAAATGCTTATAAAAAAAATATGTGCCTAGATATTTTTAATATTTTTCAATTGCTATTGTAACAATATATCAAGAGCCTTGTATTAAATTTTCATTATTTTTGACCCAACAAATAAAAATTTATTGGTATTTATATTAAAAAAAAACTAAAAAAATTGAAAATTGAAATGGTCCGTAAAAAGCTCAAAAACAGTAAAAATATATTCAAAATTAGATGGATTATAGAAAATGCTAATATACACATACAGTGAAATTTTCATGCATCTACAGTAATTCGTTGTAATCGGTAACTCACAATGATTTTTGTTTATAAAAATGAAAATTAATTTAAATTAAATAAAACTGTACTCTACAAATCATTTTACGACTTACGTAATATGTTTGGAATATCTGCAGGGGGTTGAAGATCAATTTAGGTCAGGTTGAAATCAATAGTGTTCTGAAATTTCCAAGAAAAGGGTTTCATAATCGATTTTTATTTGTGATTGTTGATTATTATTTGTATATTATAATTATAAAATTCTATTATTTATTTAATGTTTACTATTGAAATCCGCGGGGTTGTTTTGAAGAATAATTTATAGATACACACACACACCCGGTTATTGCTTAGTTAGTTGTATCGGATTGTTCATTTTAAATAAGTTGATAATCTTAATAATTGCTTAGACGACTGGTAAAACGACTGTCTTTTCTGAAAATGTTTTGATGAGATTTGCGTATAGGAGTTTTTGCTTTAATCGTATCAGCATCTCTCACGTATATTGACTTGACTATATCAGTGTACAATGGATATTTTTGTTGAAGCTGAAAACATAATTCCCCATTACAATGTTATCATATCTAATATAATATAATAAAAAGGGGGTCACAAGTGGATGTCGCTCTGCTGTACAGTAGGTTTCAAGTAGATCACTGTATAATGGATGGTATTACATTTGAATTCAATGATATAATATCATTGTATACGAAAAACGATTCTGAGCGGAGACGGTATGTCAGTCTAGGATATTTTAAATTATATTGACATTGTTATTTTACGGTAGCTGCTAAGTTGAATTAATATTATTCATATTAACTATTAGTCGCGTTCCGCACGTCGTTCGACACACATGCGTATAAATCTCTTCCTATGTTTTATTCTCCTAACACGTCAAATATAAATATTTATTTTTTCATTTTACACGGTTAAAACGGGGAAAAAAATCACTCTAAAAGCTACTAACAGTCTAAGTTAATACATCTTAAATTACAAGAGTAAATAAAAATAGCTAATAATTATAATTAACCAGTGTTAGTGTCCAAGGCCAAAGAGAAGCCCCGGCTATTAGCCGGCGGCCAAATATCAACGACCAGCCAACGCGCCGTATCTTTATCTTCTTCAGATAACGTTAACGTTTACCGTAATACTAAAATGAATTCCACAAGTCCATCCACTACCAAAAAATACAAAAACAATCAAACAACTCACTCCGATGTAAATAATCTTTCAAGCAACTCGCACGTGAATCGCATACAGAGCGTGCCAAATGACGTTCTCAATTCTTCCGTAGAAATCAACGAAGATGGATTTGAAACTCCAAAATTAAAAAACACCTCTAAACGTAATCTTTCGTCTTCCGACTCTCCGGACTCTAAGAAAATGTTCATTAAACCTAACAGATATACCCCACTTGTAACAATTAATAGCCAAAACGAACACAATTTCGCCGAAAACGAAAATGACGCACAAATTAATGACATAAACATTGAAGCCGATGAAACACAAAATATCAAACAAAAACTTCCCCCTCCAATCATTGTCAAAGGTATACTAGATTTTGTTGGTTTTCGAAACAAGTTAATCAATTTAATCGGCCCGGAAAATTTCACATTCAAATCGTCTACCCACAATTTAAAAATTCAAATAACTCTATAAATGAAAATGCACTTTTTAACTTTCTCAATGAGTTTAAATCACTCATAAACCCACTACTATCTCTACTCACCATAGTTCTTAACAGTTTATTAAATCAAAATGTTAAATAACTCATTTACTTCTCACTGTCTAGCCATCCTTATGTGGAATGCCAATGGGTTAACAAATCATAGAAACGAACTTATATTAACACTAAATGAAAAAAGAATAGACTTAGCCTTAATCTCTGAAACACATTTTACTACAAATACTAAATTTTCAATACCTGGTTACAATATAATCACCTCAAACCATCCAGACAACACCTCCCACGCTGGTGCCGCAATTATTATAAAATCCTCACTACTATATTCCACCCTTCCTAGCATACAAGAAAACTACCTGCAAGCTGCCACTATATCAATAAAATTAAATCACATTCCAATTACTATTGCTGCAACATACTGTCCACCCAAACACAAAATTACGCCACAACAGTACGAAAACTTTTTTAACTATTTAGGCCACTATTTTATAGTCAGCGGGGACCTAAATGCCAAAAACCAATCCTGGGGCTGCCACACGTCTAACCCAAAAGGACGTACTTTACTCCAAATTGTTAACCGAAAAAATTATACCATATTAGCTCCCCCCGATCCAACTTACTGGCCAACGTCTATAAATAAACGCCCAGATATCTTAGACATATTTGTAGTACATATCCCTGCGAGCTTACAAAATGTCATAAATAACTATTTAGAACTATGCTCAGACCATACCTCAGTCCTTCTATCTCTAGATACTCAACCCCCCTACGACCCCGTCAAGCTTGCCTTACGGATGGTATTACGGACTGGAATAAATTCCACGAAATAATTGAACAAAACATGAACCTAAAAACCCGACTAAAGTGTCCAAACGAACTTGAAAACGCTGTTCAACATTTTACGGAAGTAATCCAAACAGCTGCTTGGAGTTCCACTATTAGAAAACCGTGGAAAGCCCAAAACTCTCTCCCAATTCCTACTCATGTCCGCGAGCTCATAGCAAAAAAACGACGTGCCAGATCCCTCTGGCAACGCACCCGTCTCCCGTCTGATAAACAATTATACAACAACCTTACTTCTTCACTCAAACGTATCTTAAAACAACTAAGAAATGATAATTTCAGTTCTTGGGTTTCTTCGCTTACATCGCAAAATGGTTCTCTGTGGAGAGCAACTCGTAGCTGTCTGAAACAAAAAACCACAAACTCCCCCATAAAAAGATTAGATAATACCTGGTGCAAAACCGATGCAGAAAAGTCTGAAATTTTTCGATCTCATTTGCTTCAAGTCTTCCAACCCCACCACGACATTGTCAATAATATATTTGAAGATTATATTGTGAACTCACTTACTACCCCATTTCCACTTTACCTAGCACCGAAACCTATTTCGCCAAGTGAAACTCACTACTACCTAAAACTATTTCGCCCCAAAAAATCTCCCGGTCTGGACTTAATTACGGCAGAAGTAGCTCTGCAGCTACCTAAAAAATCAATAATACACCTCACGCACATATTGAACGCAATCATAAGACTTTCCCATTTTCCTCTTCAATGGAAAACCGCAGTTATCGTCCTAATCCTAAAACCAGGTAAACCTCCTGATACTCCATCCTCATATCGACCGATAAGTCTCCTGCCACTCTTCGGTAAACTTTGTGAAAAGTTAAAATGAATTTAAAAACGAATTTCTCCTTTTATAAATAACCCATCAGTTATACCACAAACCCAATTTGGTTTTCGTGAACGTCACTCAACCATTCACCAAATTCACAGACTGACCGACTGCATATCTAATTCCTTAGAAAAAAAAGAATATTGCTCAGCAGTCCTCATTGATATAGCCCAAGCTTTTGATAAAGTGTGGCATCCTGGTCTCTTGCACAAATTAAAAAAAATTTTACCTCTACCCTACTACCTATTTTACAAATCTTATCTTGAAGACCGTTATTTTGTGACCAAAATTGGTTCAGAAATGTCGTCCTTGGCCCGAATTTCTGCAGGGGTCCCACAAGGAGCCGTTTCATCTCCTACCCTTTACAACCTGTACTCAGCTGATCAACCGACAACCCCTTACACCTCAATTGCAGACTTTGCCGACGACAAAATTATCTATTCTACACACAAAGACCCAATAATTGCAGGCATGAACCTACAGAAACACCTAGACCTTATGTCTTCTTGGTACGACAAGTGGAAAATAAAAATAAATCACGAAAAATCTACCCATCTAACTTTCACACTAAAACGTGGATCTGTACCACCTATACATTTAAACAACCTGAATATTCCAAAATCCTCGAGCTCTCGTTACTTGGGCTTGGTCCTAGACCAACGATTAACTTGGGCAGACCACATAAAAAAGAAAAAAATCCTCCTAAATTCTAGACGAAAATCACTACAATTTTTACTCGGTAAACACTCTAAACTCAATATAAAGACAAAATTACTTCTATATAAAACTTTATTAAAGCCCATTTGGACATACGGGATTCAGTTATGGGGCGCAGCCAAAAAATCAAACACAAACAAAATTCAAACCTTCCAATCCACTACCCTCCGGTTAATCACTAATGCCCCATTTTACGTTACTAATCATACCCTTCATTCAGATTTAAAAATTAATACAATAGAAGAAACTACCAAAACCCTTTATAAACGTTTCCGCTCCCAACTGACAAACCACTCCAATCCACTAATCTCTGCCCTTGATTCCGACACCATTCCTGGTAACCCTCCTCGTCGACTTAAGAGAAAGTGGTGTAGAGACTTAAATATCAATTAACTAAATATATAAGGTAAATTAAATTTAGACTAATCATGTCATAAAGTGTCGCCATTGGGTGGCTGCTTTTATCACGTTTATGTCAAGCTATATTGTATATTTCCGCATGTATACTTATTGTAATAATTTATTTACAGATTGTACGCTTTAAAATAAAAAAGAAAAAAAAAAATTAACTATTATTAATTATTAAGCTAAAATTATCAGTGATGCTAGAAAAATATTATAATATATACTTTTACTCGTTAAAATTGATTTTAATATGTAATTTCGTCCAAATTTGAAATTAAAATGTCTGTAAAAAATAACTGTGTTTAAATATTTTTTAGATTTTTTGATTACAGTATGCACTATTTATTAGAATCTTTATTTTAAATTTTCAATCCTTAGTTATAAAAACTGACCATTTTATAATATTGTTTAATTTTAATGATTGATAATTTTCGAGATTTTGATGAATTTTGTCAAAATTCGAACTTTAAATGCTTATAAAAAAAATATGTGCCTAGATATTTTTAATATTTTTCAATTGCTATTGTAACAATATATCAAGAGCCTTGTATTAAATTTTCATTATTTTTGACCCAACAAATAAAAATTTATTGGTATTTATATTAAAAAAAAACTAAAAAAATTGAAAATTGAAATGGTCCGTAAAAAGCTCAAAAACAGTAAAAATATATTCAAAATTAGATGGATTATAGAAAATGCTAATATACACATACAGAGAAATTTTCATGCATCTACAGTAATTCGTTTTTGAATTGCAACAAAATAAAAAAATCGCTACATGAGAAATCGAGTGAATATCTAATCTTGTAAAAATTTGAACTTAATATGCTAATAAAAATTTATTTTGACTCGCTTATAAACATTTTATTATTGATAAAATTAGGCAAACTTATGAGGAATTTTGTATTACATTTTCAGACCTTAGGTTTAAAAAGAAAAATGTTTAGGAATTTCTAACTCAAAATAAATTGCACATTTTCGTCATTTTTACGTATTTTGTCAAAATTGTTTGATTACCTATAAAAAAAAATTTTTTGACAACGGATTTTTAATATTTTTCATCTACCTTTGAAACTATATATTAGAAGCCTACTATTACATTTCCATGATTTTTTACCCAACAAATAAAATTTTATTGAAATTTATAGAAATAAAAACTAAAAAAATTGGAAACTGAAAATGTCCGTTAACAGCTCAAAAGAATAGTCAGAATATTTTGAAAATGCTATGGTGTGTAGAAAATGCTTATATATAAACATTCATTTAAAATTTCATGTATCTACCGTCATTTCTTTTAGAGTTATACCAAAAACCAAAATCGATTTTGTCGAAAATTGGTTTTCTGTAAAAATTCCCGTTTTTTCCTTAATTTTTCATTTGTTTTTCACGGCGCTTTTGAAAACTACTGGGAAAT
This sequence comes from Nasonovia ribisnigri, assembly GCA_027563435.1. Taxonomy (NCBI): domain Eukaryota; kingdom Metazoa; phylum Arthropoda; class Insecta; order Hemiptera; family Aphididae; genus Nasonovia; species Nasonovia ribisnigri. Next base: position 33,593 of record JANEHU010001782.1, read on the forward strand.
TTTAACTTTTGACTCCCCAAAGTACCAACTAGATTCACTTTCCTATCAGAAAAGGTAAAATTGAAGAAAATCGAAGCATTTTTACTGTCTTAATAGGTGATGACAGACACAAAAATAAAAATAAAAATAAATAAAAACACACATCATTGTAAAATCAATACATTCATCGCTCCGCTCAGAATCTAAAATTATAACTAATGCGGAAAATATTATTGTTATGCAATTTTGAATAATATTATATAAAAAGAATATAATATATATAACCGAATTCCCTAACACACTTGATACCAAAATTATCTAAACAAACAAAAAAGTATCGTCATATTAGTTTATTACAATACTTATCATAGATTAAATATATCAAATATATAGAAAGAAAAAAAACGTTTATGTATAGACCAGTGATGCCCAAC
>JANEHU010001783.1:0-14761 GCA_027563435.1 Nasonovia ribisnigri
GGAGATAAAAAACAAACTAGACAGAATTGAAACAAAAAAAAAATCTTTTATTCATCTGAAAAACATTAAATAAATTAGTATTGTTATAAAAATTGAAATAGATTCTCCGATTGACAACTTACAATGTTCGATCCACGGCCGTGGCGACGGCCGAAAAGTACATATCATCCGACTACAATTAGAAAATTAAAAATTAAAATTAACAACAAAAGTAATGAGCCAATTGACAACTTACAGTTGTATTCGCGGTCGTCGGGGTTTCCGGCATGACCTACGATATTCATAGGATTAGGATTAAGATTCATTTTGAATGAGAATTAGGGTTAGGTTACGGTGTACTTACGGGGTCCGATGTGCTGGCCGGCGTCGTCCGTTGTGAAGAGGGACGGGGTGGCCTTACGGCGAGCGGTCGTCGGTCACGCGGCGGCGGTCGTCGGTCACGCGGCGGCGGTCGTCGGTCACGCGGCGGCGGTCGTCGGTCACGCGGTTGGGGGGCTATAAATATAGAAAAAAACATTAACAGTTTTAAAACAAGAAAACATGGCGTACATAAAATTATATCATACTCGCGAAGGGGCAATCCTTAACTAAGTGATCTCGCCCATGACATCTGTAGCATTCTGAAACACGAGGTGGGCGTTTTTTATTAGTAAACATTTAAATATAATTTTGTAATTACGGCGATTTTTGAGCGGCATGGTTCGGCCCGTGACCTCTGATCTCGATTTAGGCGTACGTTAATAGTAATCATTTAAATGTACCCATCACCTATACCTATGTACTTACGTTTTGGGGCCTTTCGCTGACGCGGCGGATGGCGCGCGGCGGTGGCGGTCTCGGCCGGTGGATGGCGCTCGGCGGTGGCGGTCTCGGCCGTTGGTAGCGCGGCTGCCACAGCCGGAGCGGTGCTGAGGTGCAAATTCTGCACCGCCCCGTTGAAAATAATGTTTATATTCATTCTAAAAAGAAAAAGACGAAACATTTAGAGGATGTCAGCGTAATATATTTGTTTTCTATAAAAGTGTAAAGTGTAAAATGAAAGATTTTGTCAGTATTATTATGTTTGTGGTATGATAAAATATTTTATTCGTTAAACAGAAAGCCAGTGTTACACTATATTGACGATTTACGGGGAACGTTTTAAAAAACCATGAGTTAAATTATTATTAATAATAATAATATAAAATATACTCACGTGTTGTCCGTAGTCCGCAGTGTTAGACGGCAGTCGGATGTTTAAGAACGGTCTTTCGACAAATTGTCGGACGTCGGCGCACTTCATTGTCAACGCAGGTAACCCATGCGGGTAACAAAATCGCATAGCTGATTAATTAATTAATTTTATTGACGTATTATATTGACATTGATCGATACACACGCAAACATGGTTTTCAAAAATTCCCGCCTTCAACAGAATACCGCCAAATCAGTAGGCCTTATCACCGAACGTTTATACGTTTACCCGCCCGTCGCACATTGTCCGCTTTTCGAATTGCCTACCCGGATAACTTAACTGAGATGACTGACCTGCTAGACAACCAAAAAAATACGGCGGCTATATTATTTGTATGGACGCCCGAAATTTTTTGAATTTTTATTCACGTAATGTCGCATTTTCGGCGACAGTAAAGAAATCGGCCGTCCCACATTGTCGGATTAATTAATTAATTGTATTGTCGATATTTTATTATTCATTCAAACACGGCATTACGCCTTACACTTTTGGCCGTCGTTATTATTTTAATTTTTAAGGTATTTAATATGGCATTATAATTTAAAACCAACTCTGGACTCACTTTAGTGATGCGCCCGCAAACGTGGTTTTCAAATATTCCCGCCTTCGACGGAATACGGCCAAAGCGGTAGACCTTACCACCACAAACCGTTGACGTGGTCCGTGGTCGAACCACTCACCATCAGCGGATAACTGCTGGCGCGGCGACTTTTACCACGACTTTTTATTGTTCTGTGCTTTTACTTATAACGACAAAATGATTAGCATAGCCGCCCGAAATAAACCTAACTTGACCAACCAAGTCGGATTGTATACCGGTGAGACGACGCCGACCGTTCGGCGAGGTGGCTGACCTGCTAGACACCAAAAAATTTGCGGCGGCTATCTGATTAGCACGGCCGCCCGAAATCACGTAATATTCGTAAATTTGCATTGTATAGAATTAATATCTGATGAGTGTGAGACACACATTGTCCTCAATCGACGCAGTCTGATTGCCTACGTAAATGACTTCCTATATATCAACGACGTCATCGGAGGTGACTGCGACTACCTAGACACTCAAACACGGCTTAAAAATTCATGCATTTCGACTATCCGGTACCCGAGTTAGGGTTTTGAAAAAATACTATTTTCACTCGGAGCCTTTTAATATGGTTACACCGTATTACACCGTATGGGGCCCACCAGGTCCGCTTATAATGACTTACTCTTAACTTATTTGTTGTCAAAAATACGGTTTTCAAACGTTCCCGCCTTCGATAGAATACCGCTAAAGCACTAGGCCTTATCAGAAACACGTTATCATAAATTCATATCACCGAAATACTGTAGTACCATATTATTGACGCAGTCGGATTGTGTTCCAAGGTGACTGATTAGAAATTCAATCGAATATAACTCGAGGTGACTGACTTGCTAGACGCTGAAACTCGGTCTTCGGATTTATTTATTCGTTGGCTTTCGTATAAAAAAGCGAAGCCGTTCGATCACAGAACTCTATAGACCCCAAAACTGGAATTTCAAACGATACCGCCAAACCGCCGACCCTTATCAGTCATCACGAATTCTTATCAACACTCATCGACCAATCATGAGGTTCGACCTACCGAGACGTGCGACTTTGATGATTCCAACGACTATTCTTCAAAAATCGGCACCCCCTTTCAGATAACACGTGGGGTCATCCTACGACGTCGGATTGCCTACCCGTGAGATTACGTCTGACGTCGAGGGGGGTGACCCACTTGCTAGACAACGAAAGTGAACCGGCCGTCCGACGTCGTCCATCGTTGAACCGGGATGACCACGTCGAACCGCAGTGGTCCTAGCCTTATCACTTATCTTCGTCACCTCATCGCCGTTATCTCTCATCACCGACCACTCTCATACACTCGCGTACCAAGACGTGCGACTTTGATGATTCAAACGACCATCATTCCAAAACCGGTACCCCCTTTCGGCTAACACTGGGGGGTCTGGGGGTCTCCCCCAGCGACGCTCGGAGAGCTAGTCCTAATATATAAAACGTGAAGCCGAGGGCGCCCCCTATGGCGTTTTTATGCGTTATTTAGTGAATAATGGAGCGAAAAACGGACCGTGCAGCGGGTAGAATCAGCGCGCGCCAATGAAAAAATCCGATTCCGCCGAGATTCGCGGCGGCGCAGCCGTCGCCGCGTTATCGCCGACGCCTTATCAATTTTACGAGTTTTCGAGAGAAATTCGACTTTTTTTTTCGAAAAGTCGAGTTTTACCACCCTACGGGGCGACGCGCGGCCCCGCTCGGACCTTATTCGCGTTCCCCGGGAGATTTAACCGCCACACGTCTACGCGCTTTATTCGTCTCGACCCTTTCTCGGCGGAGATCGCGCGCGGACCGCCCGCCGCCGAAGCGCGCCGTCTGGCCGTTTTTTTTCCGAAAAGTCGAGTTTTAACCCTCTTTTAAACGTCTCATCTCGCCGTTCGCCGCGTATTCGGAATCCCCGCTAAATTTACCGTCGGCGCGCCGCCCCACTACGATCCTGGCGAGTGCCGCGGGCGAGTAAAACCGACGACAGTAGACCGCGGCGTCGTCATTACTATATTACTACTACTATATATACTATATATATATATATGCCGTATATACGCGTAGACGTTTTGGATTTTTTTTCCGTAAATCGCGTTCTCTCCGGGAGAACGCGGCCGAGGACGTCGTCCGCCGTCCGACGCGGCAGACCGCCCGATCCGGGTGATCGCGGGGCGGACGACGGCGTAGCGTTCGCGATTCGCCTCGGCGGCTAGACGCCTTAAGAGACAGAGATTTCACACAAGTTGTCAACTCGATAGGTAGGTAGGTAGGATTAGGCGGTAGGCAGGTCAACCGACGGTGGAGCGCTCGACGCCGGGCGGCCGGATTGTGGAAATTTGCGGCGGCCGTGTTAATTCGAAATTCTTTTTTTCATTTTTTTTTTTCGCGATTTATTTATTTTGTATTAATTCTTTTTAGCCGCGTTCGGTTTAAACGATTATTGCTACGGACTTATTGATTAATTCATTCGTATATTATATTGTATTGACTAATAAAACGTCTGGATATATTTTCTATTGCACCGTGTAAGGGACTTGGTTGTTCGAGGCGATTAAATAGTTAAATTAAATACTCACAATAGTTATAACTCATGCGTACGCATGTAATATGTACATAGCAGATACCTACTTATAAGTCACAGTAGTAGGTGTAACTAATATAAGTTATTATATTTGTAGTTTACCTACTTAAAGAGTAGAAAAACTACATGATATTGATTGAACTAACTGAATTAAGTACGGTTACCTAATACAAAGTATAATGTCGGTGATAGGGTAGGACTATTATTGGAAGTAAAATGTAGTTTTCACAATGATATAATGACACAGCAACATTTGTATACTTATACAATACTGTTGTATTACATTTTGTAAAGTAGTTGGTGGAGGTGGTTGAATAGTGTTATAGAGCTACTTACAATAGGTTATAACTCATGCATACGTATATCTAATGTGTACGTAGCAGTTACCTATGAGTTTTGTATTGTCTGCTTAATAGGTATATATACACATACTAAGCATATTGTAATAATAACTATATGCGTATATGTATTTGAATGTTAATGCCTTAATGGGTAGTGAAAAATTTAGTTTACCTACCCATCTACTTAAAGAGTAGGTGCATGGTATTGATTGAACCGACTTAATTAAGCGTGGGTGCCTAATGTCGGTGATGAGATAGGACTAAGTAAAATTAAGTAAAATGTAGTCGAGCATAGCTACATAGGTAGTTTAACTGCTATATATTTTTTTTTTATATATATGAGTACTCACAAAACGCTAAGACGGTGTCAATTGATATAGGTACTTCTATATTTCAATAGATATTGAAGTTTAATAATGCTGTATTATACTTATTATTGTTATATTAATTACGTGCGTTAATATTTGATTACAATTATTTGATTTATATTATATTATTATTATTATTATTATATATATTATATATATAATGACCTAACCTGACGATATTCAACGTTTTTATTACAACATAAACCTACTGCACGAGTATGCCGCCAAACATAATAAATACCTACCTGTGTACTTTTTGACGGTGAGTTGTGTTATGTTTTGTATGTCGACAACGGTCCAATGCGTGTACCTACTTTTACAATATGGAAATTACTTTACATAGGGTAGCGGTAATTTCATTTCATCAGTATCAGTTTATTCCACGACATGTAATTATTAAATTTAATGACAATAAGTAGTGTCTCCGTTAGTATACTAATTATACTTTACCATACTATACTATACTGACTAGGTACGGCATTCTTGAAAACTAAAAGCCTGAATTTACATTCGACTTCATATATTGATATAATTTCACATAACTTGAACAATAGTGTTAATGGTGTTATTGCATATTAAACACATTGATACCGTTGACTGAACCAAATAATTATTTTGATTCCTACATTTCTGTATACTATACCATAAATAAATGTTTTACATCTAAATATTACTACTACACAAAGTTAGTTTTTATAGAGAGTTCTATAGATGGTCTACATTAGTATACACTGTTAACTACTTAGTATTGATAGATTTTTATTACATTATAGGTATTAAATTTAAAATGTTAACTATTCTGGCGTTATTTAAGTATATAATTTGTTGCATGTTTTCATTTTTGGCAGTGTGTCCAGTGTGTGTGAATATTTTACTCACTATTTTCTGGGTTTTTAGGGTAGTTGTATATTATTTATTTTTACTTTTGTTTAAAATCATAATATCATATACTTTACATTTAATGTGTTGTTTAGGTATTGTTTTTATTATTATTACCTATTATAAACATTACATTGCATCCAGTAACATAAATTATATTAAATACTAACTAATATACTTAAAAGATATAACCTGACCTACGTTTAACCGTGATCACATAATACACTGTTTCAAATTGTAAACTTTAATGCCACACTAATGTTAAAACACACTCTTATGGGTTTTTATTTTCGTTGTTGTTTACAGTAGACATTAATTGACATTACTACATTTTTACCATTCTTATATTATATATTATCATAGAGTGACTATTTGGCATTCATTAGGCGTCCACGATGATTATACTAGCTGTTTTTGTTTTATGTCACTACTACTATAATGGTTGAAATAAAGAATTGTAAGTGTTCGAACGGTTTTCAAAAATGCTCAAACGTTTCAATGCGCTTCACTTCAAAATTAAATAAAATTATTGAATATTTTATTGAATAAAATATATTGAAAATACAACTTATTTACTAATTAATAATAATAATTTGTTAGTCATCATATCAATATTATTGTCGTATACGTTTTCAGCTACGTCAACTCGAGGTACGTCAGCCCGCCAGAAGCCATCTGGCGTTTGTTTTCATACAAATTGCACGAAAAAAGTCACACGGTGGTCAGACTTCCTGTTCACCTGGAAGGTCGTCAGAACGTGTACTTTGCGCCGGGACAGGCAGAAGAACAGGTACAGAACCGAGCTCTGCGTCTTACAAAACTCACGCAGTTCTTCACGCTCAACGCAACGGACGTGGCGGCTCGACAGTACCGCCTGCTCAGGGACGTCATGGTATCGGAATTACCGTTCGGCGGTAAGACCGTGCTGTTCGCCGGCGACTTCAGACAGATATTGCCCGTGGTCCGAAGAGGGACGAGAGCCGACATCGTCATGTCGTCGATCAAGCACAACGGTCTCTGGCGCGTCATGGAGCGCTTCAATCTGGTGCAGAACATGCGCGCGGACAACGACGCGGACTTTGCGACTTGGCTGCTTCAACTCGGCAACGGCCTGCTGCCCGCGGTCGACGGCGTTCCGAACACCGTGGAAATACCGCGGGAAATGGTGTGCGACGTCGCCGATTTGGTCGATTTCGTGTATCCGCGGCAAATGTCGTTGGCCGACGTCCACGAGTACGCTCGGAGAATCGTCCTGTGTCCCACCAACGAGGACTGCAGAGGTGTCAACAGGGACGTGCTGGAGCGCGTCGACGGTGCTCAGAGGAGCTACACCGCCGTGGACACCATGGTGGCGGACGATCCCGACGAAGTGGCCAATTTCCCCACGAAGTTTCTCAACAGTTTGGAACCGGACGGCCTGCCGCCGTACCGGCTGACTTTGAAGGTGGGATGCATCGTGATGCTGCTCAGAAATCTCGATCCGAAGAGACGGCTGTGCAACGGTACGAGATTGGTGGTCACCGAACTGCGGCACCACCATTTCAAGGCGAGAGTGTTGGGCTGCGATGCACGAGACGAAGACATCGTCCTGCCCAAGATACCGCTCACGTCCAGCGGTGAGGACGACCTGCCCATCTCGCTGCGGCGCCTTCAGTTCCCGGTAAGGCTGTCGTTCGCCATGACCATCAACAAGTCGCAGGGTCAGACGTTCGACAGGGTAGGTTTGCTACTGCCGTCGCCCGTGTTCACGCACGGGCAACTGTACGTAGCGTTTTCCAGGGTGAGAGACGCACAATCCGTGAGGGTCGGCATGTACGGTGATGACCACGGGCGATTTGTCACCAAGAACATCGTGTACAGGGAAGTTCTGTAATGCAATAAGTGTTGACAATGGTAAGTATAATTCTAATCTAGGTGACGCTAGACTATCAAGTCTAGGTGACGCTCAATGATCAAGTCTATTTGACGCTCCATGATCAATTCTAGCGTCAAGCTAGATGTTCAAGTCTAGGTGACGCTAGACTATCAAGTCTAGGTGACACTCAATGATCAAGTCTATGTGACGCTCCATGATCATGTCTAGCGTCAATCTAGGTGATGCGGAGAGAAAGTTTGACAACCTCCACGTGGTCTCTCTGGATGCGAATACACAAAGGTGTATTCGTAACTAATGTCAAACGGTTTGTTAGGATTTGAAAAATAATATTTACAATATTGTACGATCAAACATACATTTGTCAATAATATATTTATTTATACCTACTTCAAAATACATGCTCAATGTCATGAAATGTAAAAAAGCGTTTAAATAATATTATGTAACTTTGTAACGTTAATTTAAATTATTAAACCTTTCTATATGTTTTGTTTATATTCAACTTCCAATTATTATCATAATAATAATTAATATCATAATTGTTATTGATGTCTGTATGAGTAACTTTTATACTATGATATTATGTAACTTTTTAAATTTGTTTTTACTTCTACTTATATAACATTAACTTTGCTATTTACGTTCGAACGAATACATTTTTATAATAATCAACATATCTGTTAGTGTAATTATTATTGATTTGAATAAGATCTTTTAAACATATTATATTATGTAACTTTTTACATTTTGTTTTTTACAATGTAACCATCAATTGTTATTATAATTAATTATTATAAGTGTAATATAATTTAATATGTTTATACTTTTATGTCTATGCCAATAACTTTTAAACACAATTTGCAATTTATGTCTGAACGAATAACTTTTAATAAATATCTGTTATTATAATATTATTCACAATCCTATACTGTCATTGTACTTATATTTGTTATTATACTATGCTATTTTGGAACTTTTTACATTTGTTATGTACCGTATAATATAATTTGGTTTTCAACCACTAATTGTTGTTATTATAATACATTAATTGTATTATAGAATTAATAACTAGCTCTCTATGACTTTGCTATTCATGTCTATGAATAACTTTTAATAACAATCTAAAATCTGTTTTGATTTGTTTTACATATTAAGTAACTTTTTACATTTGTTAACTATATTTAATATTTTATTGGTATTTGTCCACCAGTTGTCATTAGAATGTGTTTGTATTATATGATACCTTTAATCACTATTATGCCTATGTCAAGAACTTTCAAACACAATTTGTGATTTATGTCTGTTTGTATAACTCCTATAGTGCTCTCCTTGATTCCGGTGCTTCGGTATCCGCCATCTCAGAAGAACTTTTCCAAAATTTAACATTAGACCCCTCTCAACATAAGATCCCCATGTTTCCCCTCACTGGTATACTACTCACAACAGCTCTCAGTAATAAATCTGTCAAAATAAAATCTCAAATCTACTTTAATTTCTCTATTAATGACCACGAAACCTTTGGTATCTTTCTTATTGTACCCCAACTTTCCACCCCTATTATTTTGGGAACTGACTGGTTGCTGGAAAACGGGGTGACCATAGACTACAATACCAAAGAAATATTCCTCCCCTCTGTAAAAAATAAAACACCGTTTAAATTAATTGTTGATCTCGACCCAAACAGTCTCGTTAATTCGTTAAAAAATATCCATATCTCTGATGATTCCCCACTCTTGCCTGAGGCCTCCCCAGATATCATAGACCAAACTCTCCCATTCATAACAGAAAAAAATATAGCTCTCAATGACATTTCCCTCAATAGTTCCCAACAAAATTTAATAACCTCTCTCCTTCAGAAGTACAAACATATATTCCATGACAGACCCGGCCTTCATTAGTTTTTCTCTTATAAATTTAATGTTAAACCTCATGACCCCTACAAAATTAAACCATACCCTGTACCTTTCTCTCGCCGTCCGGCTGTCCAAAAAGAAATTGACAAAATGCTTGAATGGGGGGTGATCGAATGGTCTGATGCCCCGTATAACAACCCACTAGTTACTGTGGTAAAAACAGACGGCTCTATACGCTTATGTATAGATGCCCGGAAGTTGAACACAATTATACTCCCCACCCGAGATGCGTCACCACCTATCGATGATATTTTAGCAAAATTTAATAACAAGTCCCTTTTCTCTTCATTAGATTTTTCCTCCGGCTATTGGCAAATCCCCTTAGATCCATCTGTACGTAAATATACAAGTTTCCTATACGATGGTCGGTCCTACCAGTTCTGTGTTGTCCCGTTCGGACTGAACATATCCAATGCTGCTTTCGGCAAAGGACTTGAAGCTGCCTTAAATAATTTTTCCATACCTTGTCCGTCCCTGAACGATGTCCACACCTACGTGGACGATATCCTCGTTTCCTCCCCATCTTTCGAACGTCACCTGGACACTCTTGAGTGGATTTTCCATAAAATCTCCCAAGCAGGTCTCACTTTAAAATTCAAAAAATGTCATTTTCTAAAACAGCAAATTAAATTTCTCGGCCATTTCATATCCCCTACCGGTATGGTAATGGACCCTGACAAAATTAAAGCCCTTCAAAATTTTCCCGAACCCCGCAACAAAAAAGACCTCCAATCATTTTTCGGCTTCTGTAATTTTTATCGCAAATTCTCCCAAAATCACTCTTCTCTCCTACACCCCCTCTCCCATCTCATTTGCAAGGACACTCCCTGGACATTCACAGAACAAAACAAATTCGATTTTCAAAAAATAAAAGATGCTTTCTCTCTTCAAATCTCTCTCACTCACCCAAATTTTAATATTCCTTTCTGTATTCAAACCGACGCATCCTACATAGGACTCGGCGCCGAACTATTCCAAATTGACAATGACGGCCAACGTAACACCCTTTCCTTTGCAAGTAGGTCACTCGGTAGCGCCGAAAGGAACTACACTGTGACTGAACTCGAGCTGTTAGGCATTCTGTTCGCCTGTCAAAAATTCAAAATTTATATTCTAGGACACCCCATCAAAGTATACACCGACCATAAAGCACTTACCTTTCTTTTCTCTTGTAAATTAAAAAATACCCGTCTCACCCGGTGGACTCTTGCTCTCCAAGAATTCGACCTCCAAATTTATCATTGCCCAGGGAAGGACAATCCCATTGACACCCTCTCTCGTCACCCCCTCGGTCGCGACTATCAGCCCCCCAAAGACTCCACAGTGATTCTACATTATACATTGCCACCACCCATTCCCCCTGACATCATTCCTCTCTTTCAAAATATTTCTATCGAACAACAACAAGACCCAAAATTATCCAAAATTGTTTCTTTATTAAAATCAAATTCTTTACCGGCCTGGCACGATTATTATACATTAAAAGAAAATATATTATTTATCCGAAAATTCAAATATGACAATCACTGGTCTCTATACTTACCCAGCCATATGGTAAAACAAATTATTATAATGTTTCATAATTATTATGCCCACACAGGTCCCCTTAAAACTGCCCATTCGCTAAAAAATATTTGTTATTTCCCTTCTTTCTTTAAAACTGTCCGTTGTGTAGTACAAACATGTGAGTTGTGTCAGAAGTGTAAACCGAAGACCACTCGCATTGCCAGTCCTACCCAACCCATTCTCTCTGACAACCCCCTCGATAAATTATTAGTTGATTTTTATGGTCCCCTCCCTATAGGAATATTCCAGTTTTCTTATATTTTCGTTATCGTTGATAATTTTACACGTTTTGTTAAATTATATCCCTTAAGGCGTGCCAATGCTAAAATTTGTATAAAAAAGCTAACCACAGACTATTATGGACCCAACTTATGAAGTTCCAAAAAATATTGTTTCCGTCACGGTCGACAATTTATTAGCAAGTATTGGCAAACCTCCCTCAAAAAATTTAATATTATAGTCTCCCATACAAGTGTCTATCACCCACAATCTAATCCCGCAGAACGAGTCATGAGAGAGCTAGGTAGGATGTTCCGTACATATTGTCACCACAAGCATTCGACATGGCCCCAGTATGTTCCATACATAGAATGGACCCTCAATAATGTACGACATGAATCTACCCACCAAACCCCCTCTATACTTTTTCTACAAAATTCTAAACATAATCCTCTCACTCAATTTATACAATTTCCCCATCAAGGCACCCCCCTCGATTTCAATAAACAATTAATATTAGCACAAGAAGTACAATTAACAAAAGCCGAACACCGTAAAAAAATGCAAACAGCACACCTCAAACCCACATTTTTCAAAATTAACGATCTCGTCCTTGTCAAAACACATAAACTCAGCAACCAAATCGAAAAGAAAATAGCAAAATTCTTCCTACTATATGAAGGTCCCTATAAGGTTAAAAGTATCAAAACTACGAACGCATACGAGCTGGTCCATCCAGTTGACAATACCCCTCAAGGGACACATAACATCGTACACTTGAGACCTTATATACCTCCCCTCGAATAAAAAAAAAAAAAGAAAACTTTTTCCATACAAATATCTATCTTTCTTTGCAATAGTATTTTTTTTTTTTTCTCTCTTTTCTCTCACGTTTTCAAAAATACAGGCGGAAACAAATAATCAGATCACAGGTTACATCAAATGATCATCAATGACCCGAATGCTGTCCTTGGGTACTCCATATTAAATGGGGGGTCAGTACACGGTGTGCCCTGCCTGACACGGGGCCACCACTGTGTAAGAGCCTCGCTCAACACAACAGTGTTGCATGTTTGATTGTGCAAGCAATCATTCCCGGGTCATTTAATTCGTAACTTTCCGCGTTCTCCCCCCCTAGTCCCTATACCTTGCCTTTTTCTTTCTCTCATTATCTTCTTTCAAATTCGTTGTCCCCCAGCTCGGTAGGGCCCCCCGTCGTACAGGGAGTACTGATACTACTCTCTGTCCGGCAAAGAGTCTGAGACACTCTTCTTTTTAACTTAACCGGTGTTGTGGTGACGCTCCGTCCCAGTGAGTTTCCCGGCTTGGTCGGCCTAGTGTGGTTGCCAATTAGGGCCTAGCGGGTAGCCTCCTACGCGTTCACATATGGCTGGCGTAAAATCCAGCTGTCCCTGTGCGCGTTTAAGTAGGGGGCCCCGGACCACACTTACCACTATTGACCCGCGACCCGATGATCTGGAGGGTGACTTCCCGCAAGGGGGTAAAGGAGCCACCAGACCCCGCCTCTTGACCGCTCTTTCGCCACAACATGCAGGAACATTCTTGATAGCCCCCCCTTAATAATGTTAGGTCCCACCATGGCTTGCCATGTGTGTAATAAAATTAAAATGTCCAGAGTAACCTAAGCAGTGTAAGGCCTCGTTGTCTTGCCTGTACACAATAGTTTTATTTTATTTTTTTTGTCTTGCCCCTTCCACATTACGTCCCCATAATGTGGTCGTAGCCTGTGGAGTCGTGCCCCCGTAAGGCATTACTGACCAGAGTCCCTTCCCCCTTTTCCCCGTTAGGTTTCCCGGTTAGGAATATAGTGGTTAGTGGTATCATCATCGCTCCCTGGACTAGTCAGGCAATTATATTTGGTAGGTTTTTATTATAAAGTGTTCGCACTAACGTGCTGGTTTTTTATTATTATTATATACTGTGTGCGCACAGATGTGTAGGTTTTATTCATATTATCATTGTGATGCTAGAACCCTTACCACCTATACTCCCTAACCCAACTTTATTATTAATTTACGGTTGCGAACTAAATTTTATTATTATGTATTTGATATTGCTATGATGTCCCCAGTAAAAATGTTATTCCCTCAAATTGTATGTCTATGGTCCCCTAAAATTCAGCTCCTTTTCCTACAACAAGTGGTTTTCGGTTCCAACTTAGGTAACAACCTTAACAACTTGTTTGGGGGGGTTAGAGATACCGGTATCTCTAATTTTAATTCTAATACCGGGCAATGCTTGCCCGACTCCGTGTTGACCGATGCCGATGGGCCATGTCGACCACGTGCGTGTCGACGGTCAAACGGCCAGCCCCTCACAGCCATCGGTCACACACACATCCAGCCATTTTCATCAACAGCAGTCCAGTCTACATCGTCATCATTGTAATGTACCATCTCATTTTTCCCCCAAACCCTTACATCGTTAAATAATTTAATTTCTTTTTTCTTATGTATTGAGCTAGGTGCCGCACCCTCAATTATTATTTCCTTGTTATCCCCTATACCTCCCGTTTTCAGCTAAATACCGGACGGTAACACTACGGTTGGCGATGTTTACGTGCAAAAATATATGTATATTTTCGCAGAACCTCGTGGGCCGATCCGTGGGTTCGCCCATCCTCCATTATTCCCGAAAATCCTATTACTTTATTATTTTATAACCGCCATGTGCCCCATTTTTTTTTATATTTTAAATGCACTAGCCATGTGCCCAATATTATTATCTTGTCGCTGCGTTTGTCATGCACAATTTTTATTATATTATTCTAAACCGTGTAAAATACAACCACGTGATTACCCGAAAACTTACTCTTTATTATTAATATTATATTTTATTTTTCTTCTTTTCCCCAACATAAATCTTCAGCATTCATTTGCTGATGCGTGTACCAAAGCCTGCAGGTTCCACCGACTTAGCCTTAGGGCTAACACGCGGTGCGGCTTGCAGGTCACGAGGAAAGTGTTCCCCTTTCCTCGTGGGTGGTTTATGGACCTTAAAAAAGTCCATAATCTCACAATATTATTATCATTTATCGTTCGCCGGCGATGCGACTATAGTCGTTATTTTAACCGATTGCCGCCAATCCATTGTTTGCAGTGAATTTATTATAATATTGTCTTGTTAACATTATTTGTAATTATTTTTTAAATTTTTAAAAACTCGACGGCTACATTTAATAAGTACCTACCT
>JANEHU010001784.1:0-168604 GCA_027563435.1 Nasonovia ribisnigri
AAAAGGGCAGGTAAGTGTATGTCGCTCTGCTGTACAGTAGGTTACAAGTGAGTCACTGTAATGGATTGTGTTAGATTTTATCCAATGATATAATATCATTGAATAAGAAAAACGATTCTGAGCGAAGACGGTCAGTCAGTCTATAATATCTTACTAAGTCTAAATGTATTTGATGATATTATAATGAATAAAGTAATTCATTTTAGTATTATAGGCATTAGTATTTACTATAGTTGGTTAAATTCATTTTCTCAAAAAAATTATCTTTTAAAATGCCATTGCGTGTATATAAAATATAACAATATATTCTAAAAGTTGCATATACCAACAAATAATATTTTTAAATTATATCAAAATAACTAAAATCATTATTCTTGGTTTAAATATGAAATTTTGTCTAAATTTGAAATTAAAATGTCTGTAAAAAATAAATATGTTGATACTTTTTTTAGATTTTTTGTTTACAGTATGTACTATTTATTAGAATCTTTATTTTAAATTTTCAGTCCTTAGTTATAAAAACTGACCATTTTATGATTATTTAATTACAATGATTGATAATTTTCGAGATTTTGATGAATTTTGTCAAAATTCGAACTGTAAATGCTTATAAAAAAAAATGTGTGCCTATGTATTTTGAATAATTTTCAATTGCTATTGTAACAATATATCAGGAGCCTTGTATTAAATTTTCATTATTTTTGGCCCAACAAATAAAATGTAATTGGTATTAATAGAAAAAAAAACTAAAAAATTTAAAAATTGAAATCGTCCGTAAAATACTGAAAAACAGTCAAAATATATTAAAAATTAGATGGTGTATAGAAATAACTTATATAAACATTCAGTGAAATTTTCATGCATCTACAGTTATTTGTTTTTGAATTGCAACAAAATAAGAAAATCGCTACATGAGAAATCGAGTGAATATCTAATCTTGTACAAATTATGAACTTAAAATGCTCATAAAAATTTATTATGACTTGCTTTTAAACTTTTTTTTATTGATAAAATTAGGCAAACTTATGAGGAATCTTGTATTACATTTCAAACCTTAGATTTAAAAAGAAAAATTTTTATGAATTTCTAACTCAAAATAAATTGCACATTTTCGTCATTTTACGTATTTTGTCAAAATTTCAACTTTAAATGCTTAAAAAAAAAAATTGTGACTACAGATTTTTAATATTTTTCATCTGCCTTTTAAACTATATATTAGAAGCCTACTATTAAATTTTCAAGATTTTTTACCCAACAAATAAAATTTTATTGACATTTATAGAAAAAAAAACTAAAAAAATTGGAAACTGAAAATGTCCGTTAACAGCTCAAAATAAGTCAGAATATTTTTAAAATGCTATGGTGTGTAGAAAATGCTTATATAAACATTCGGTAAAAATTTCATATCTCTACGGTCATTTATTTTAGAGTTATACCAAAAACCAAATCGATTTTGTCGAAAATTGGTTTTCCGTAAAAATTCCCGTTTTCCCTTAATTTTTCATTTGTTTTTCCAGGCGCTCATGAAAACTACTGGGAAATTTTGACTTTTGACCCCAAAGTACCAACTAGATTCACTTTCCTATCAGAAAAGGTACTATTGAAGAAAATCGAAGCATTTTTCTGTCCCTAAACGTGATGACAGACACAAAAATAAAAAAAAAAATAAAAAAAAAAACACACATCATTGTAAAACCAATACATTCATCGCTTCGCTCAGAATCTAAAAATAAATAAAAAAAAAAACACAAATCTTTGTAAAACCAATACATTCATCGCTCCGCTCAGAATCTAAAAAATAAAAAAAAATAAAAAAAAAATAAAAATAAAAAAAAAATAAAAAACACACATCATTGTAAAACCAATACATTCATCGCTCCGCTCAGAATCTAAAATAAAAATAAAACAAAACTAAAAATGTATGAATGGATAGATCTTAATAAGATGTTTTTAGAAATAAATTCAAAAAAGAAAATTAACATTACACTGCTTATTAAAATACAAATATATACATTATCTATTCGTAATATGGAAACCTAAAAATCATCTTAATATTTCAATCAAAATGTTTATAAAAATATAATTCATACAGAATAAAATGTTAAGTAAATTTTTTGAATTTTACAATGACAGTATAACATGTTAATATTAATATTGTAAAGTTAAACCATTAATGAGTTATTGGACATAGTTGTACGTCTTCATTATAATCTCTGATAGAAAATAATGCTTAAATTAATCATTGAGTTATATTTTTTTTACATTTTGTTTATAGTGAGTGTTTGAAGCAAAATTATAATTAATGAACATCATTAATGATCTTCCCGTTATTATAATAATCATACTTTAAAGAATGTTTTTTGAAATAATTAACATAAATTATTCGAATTTGTTCAAACAAAAAATGATTAAAAACAATCCTATTTATTTTAACGTACCTCTTGTTTAGCTGACGAGACTAATAAATACATTTTACATCTGGATAATTTGCAGTGTAGTGCTTGGATAAGAAAAAATTATCTAGATATAGATAGATACTGTAAAAATTGAATTTATTTAGATATAGATAGATAAAATAACTATTATCTAGATATTTATATAAGGCATTACCACAAAGTTTATAATAATAATTGAAAATTAAAATAAAAATAAATTCGTACCATCAAACTTGAAATTGCATACACTTGGTGAAAACATAAGATCCAGGCTCTAATAATTGACATATAAAATTTTACTTAATTTTTACTGTAGAAACTATGCGGTTATTGTAATTCTTATTAGTTAATAGTTATACATTTAAACCTATCATTAAAATTGTAAACTAATAAATATTTATTAAATTAAAAATATTAAATCATTTAATAAAATTAAAGAAACTTTCAATATCATATAAGTATAATGTAACCATTTCCCATTTTCCAAAATTATTATGAAAAATATGATGAAGACTATGTGAACACTGAACACGTCGACCACGAGAGTACCTAGTGCGCTGCGTAGTGCGTTCAGTATGAGTTTTCAATAAATAACGGACACGTTACACGCCAATTATTTATTTTGTTGTACTATTACAACCAAACAATATACGAATTCATAGAATCAGGGTTCGGTAATTACAATTATTTATAACACATAATTACATGAACAATGGACATCATTTATGAATAAATATAGAATTTGAGGCGGTCGATGGAGAACGATGAATTTCTGTACGCAGCGTATTATATTATGTATAAATATATAATATTATAATATTGCTATTTTCTTATCGACAATTATTTCTGTGTTTTAGTATTTATAAACCATCCGCCGCACATCTGCAATAACAACCATGGTTATTAAACTGCAGTTTCGACGTATGGTGCGGTATCTCAGGTTCTAATACTTGTAAGGGATCTTTCGGCTTTGGTAATACGGGCGTGAGACTTCCCCGCATGAGCTGTTATAAAATTATAAACAATTCCCACCTCCCATGCATAATATATATTACATACATAATAAATCGTCATTGTTCATAATTAATAATAAAATATGCTATGTAATACTATTTTAGAACCAATTTTTGCAAGGAATATAAATGAGATTTCTTATTTCGTTATTTATTTCATATTGAATGATACTATTGTAGAATAGTAGTTATTACTAATTATAAGCTACGGATTTTGTGAATTATCTAGATAAATTTATCTGAAGCACAACACTGATAATTTAATAACATGACTTTGGTATAGGTACATGTTTTAAACTAATTTTAGCTCCAATTCTACATCTTATTATATTTTTTTTCCGTACCGCGAGTTTGTGTTTTCAGATAATTTGTTGCACATTTTTATACCATTGTTGGAATATCTATAAATTATAATTATTAATCTATAATAAATATAATCTATAACTATTTAATTATTTTACGAGTTCCTACATGCCCAAAAAAATCTGCAGAAATACCTACTTAATATTAGAATATGCGGAAATCATTCCCAACACGCAGAATGATAAATTGGAGGTAGTTGACAAGATAAGACAAGGAACAACACACAATGGAACAACCTATATCTGGGGTCATGGATGACCAAATTTACAGATATTATGTCCATGATTTATTACTGTAGTTAATATTATTCAACTCGTAATAATTGTTAAAAATATACTGAAGTATCGTCTCGATACCTTAAATTATCAGAAACCTATAATGGCGTAATCTGTTCTAATTATTTTCTACAACACTCAGTTGAGTTAACCCATTTCTTCGTACAATTCAGCACTTAGTTCAGTTGTCTGTTTATCGTCCATCAATGACCGCTAAGACATAATCTTAACGCCAACCCGAACGGCGTATTACCATCGTAATGGAAAACTGACTACGATCCATCAAAGCAACAGATCTATTGGATGACCCATTGACCCGTTTGGACACGACCAACAAATATAGCGAGCAAGGTCAGCTAACCACACTACACGTCATCATCTCAAGATTGTTAGAAACCTTCCACTGGAAAACATAACAACATGACTTCAAGCCTAAGCCCGGAATTTTAACGGGTTTTATGAGTTATCACAATTCACAGTCATATTTGATTCCACTCCTCGAATAAAACATTTTATACCTACCTTGTTGTCATCAAAATCCGAACATTTCACAATTAAATTATATAAAAAATTGGAAATTATATAAATAAATAAATAATTGATGTATTACATGTAATTGGATAAGCTATTGAATCGATAAATCTGAAAATTGATCACACAACAATTTAACTTGTATAAAAAAAGGGATTTCAATATGTAAAATAATAATATTATTCAGAGATTTGGACTCAAATTTCTGTTCACTTTTGATTAATCTAGATAATTTGAATCAAGAAAACGAAATGTATTGTGACTTTTGAAGAAATAAAATAAATATCGCCAGTATCTTATTTACAGAAATTTCTAACAAATGAAATTTTTACCACCCAAAATGTCAATTTTATAAATAGCTACTAATTTAGATTTCAATACTTCTTCTCTTGTACCCTTTGCTAATATTAAAGTACCAAAGTGATCATTAATACACGGTTCGACGAGTGGTTCTGACATTACATTGGTCTCTTGACATTCCAATTCCATTTACACAAAAATTGATTATACTTTTTTTTTTTAAATTAAATATATATACATGTCCTACTTGAAATAGTCTTAAAACATTTTATATTAGTATACTGATAATATTAATTTATGTTTCAGATTTATATAAAATAAATATAAAATAATCTCACTACTTATTTTAGATAAAATATACCTATTAATTTGTATCAAAAGAGGTTATATATAGGTACCTAATAATCTTTGTGACTTGGAAAATTTTAATCGTTATTTTTGAGTTTTTTAAAAATGTTTTGATGTTTGGGTTTAAAAAACGTTAAATTTGTTTTTTTTAAGATCTTAAGCACTTTTAATTCTCAAATTAATTTAGTTTTTCGATAAAAACAAATTTTTACCTGCATTTTGCACATTACTTATTTTCGAGAAAAATTAACTTTACATTTTCTGTCATAGAATCTTTTGTAGTAGGTACCTAATAAATCTACTAATTACTATCAACATAAATAATAATTATATCTCTAGGTAATGATTATTGGATAGTTATGTATTTATGTACTAATATTATTGTATAATTAATCAAAAAACAATCAGTAAACACAATACATTACACAGAAATATTATTATAATTCTAGAGAACCCTAAACTCAACCTTTGAGATATAAATTGAAATTTACTAAACATTTTTTAAAATCCATGGTATTCTTAAATATAAATATATAAATGTGTCATTTATGTCAAAATGATGAATAAATTAATATTTCAGCTATTATGAAATAATTTCTGTTAGGAAATACACGAATAATATAATTTATAATATGTACAGCAGTTTAACTTTCTTACAGATAAGTAGGTAAATTAAATTGTATAGTTAAAATCGATCCATATAAATAATTACGGAATAATTAAAAAAAATGTGTGTTCTATATATAATATATATGATAAATAGAAATATTGTATTCAATAATCCAGTTTAAACTATGCTTACAATCACAGAAATTGTTAAATATTTATTCATTATACAAATGGAAAATAAATTCCGAAGACATTTCAAAGCAAAACATAATACATAATGTTATTTTAACGTTTACTGGAACAAAATGTTTGCAATATATATATATATATAATCACTAAGTTTACAAACAATGTCCACTGTAATCCCTGAGTGGTAAAACTGATTATAAGCTATTTCCATCAGCGGAAATGTAATTCAAAATTGCAAATAATAGATAATGATAAAACTGATCAAAATACTACGAGAGCTCGTGAATAATTACTTTAAAAATCGAAAGTAAAGAATACGTAAAAGAGATAAAATTGAATTAACCAAATTTAGTTTATTTTTGTTCATTATGCATATTAATCAAAATAAATATGTATTGAATTATATTAACTAGGTATAATGTATATAAAATAAATTGTATTTAATTGTGTCAAGCTGTGTACTTAGCAAATTAAAATTATATTAATAAGAAAAATTCTACGACGTTATGCATGGTAACTAATTACAATTTACTAATTTAGATCTTAAGTGACCTAAAACTGAGGTCGATAATTTGTTGGATCTGTATTTGGTAACAATAAATTATATCATGTGAATAAATATCAATGTCACGTTATAACTTATTTACTGCTTAGTTTTTTAGAGTTATTTTTGATAATAGAACTAATGAATAAAAATAAATAACTAATTCTTGACATGTGAACAATACATATCAATAAAGTATTGATTTGTATCTAAAAGTGTAGTTTATTGTCTATTTAAATGTAGATGTGGATGTATTTTATACAGGAGTGACTATTATTATGGCATAAAATAAAAACAGAAAAAAAATATCGTTCAACTTTTAACAATAAAAATAATATGGTATTCTCATCAACATAACAATAGGAACTAGGGTTTTTATTTTCACAAAAAGAATGCTTTTATTGTAGGACTGTCATCGTAAAAAATAAATGATTGGAGTAAATATTATTTTAAGTATACCATATGTATGCACTAGCATCGCATAGTGTTAGTTGTGGTTGCGACAATAGTTAACACTCTTTGTTGATTTATGTTTACATAATTTACTATAAATACGTCTACCATTTGTACAAATGGTCCATGAGGTAGTTTTGTTCGTCTAATTTGACTATCTTAAATCAACGGGAATATTTATATATTATAAATATAAACTTATTTTATTACTGTTATGTCGTGTTAAAAAATCTAAGATCAGAAATTGTATGGTAGCAAAATTTAAGTCTTAACACGTTTTTAAGAAAAAATAATTTAAAATAAAAATAAAAATTGCGGTATTGTATTTTCTATAATTTTTAATTCATGTAAGAACGGTTTATGAATAACCTTATTTCTTTATTGCAAGCCTTATTACTGACGTTAAAAATGTTGGAAAAAATAAACAAATTAATATGTTTTATGTGCTTATAATGAATCCAAATAATTATTTGCAAATAGTGTATAGAAAATGATGAATTAATGAAAATTATTATCATATATATATCAGTATATTATGGTGATCACTGGTTAGTAGATACGTATCATACAACTACTTTTTATCTTTTTCGTGTTTCTAAATTAAATTTACGACAATTAGGTATAAACCAATGACAAAACAAAGAAATAATAATGCAATAAAATTATTCCTCTTTTCCGACGTGGCGTTTGAAATTCGTATCATATCGCTTCGGAAATTTCAACGACCGTATAATATTGTATACGGGACCGGCGCGTAAGTCGATTACCGTCTCACCAGCATTAAGCTGGCGCGTAGTATACCATAAATAAAAAAATAAAATATATATATCTACCTAACGGAATCGCGTTGTGTTGTCGTTGTAGTGTTCTCGAGCCACACTTAGTCCCGATGTCGGGGTGAGGATCGCACCGAGGAACGCGGGCGGCGGCGGAAATGTTTATTGTTTTACTTTTTCGCCAAAGCTTAACGCAGACCAGACACACCACCCCGTCTCGCCCAAAGTTTCACTAACCTACAACACACCCCTCTCGTGTACCGCTGCAGCTGCACCGGTCACGTGTGTGTTTACTGTGTATGTTTACTCAAAAAAAAAAAAAAAAACGCCATGTCGGCGTGTGTGGGAGGGAGAGGAAGAGAGAGAGAGAGAGAGAGAGACACACACAAAGAGACGGAGAAGTAGGAAATGAGGTAAAATATTTGGCTTTGGGTGAACGCAACCTCATCGTAATAACATTACGCCACCACGGACACCGTATCCACAGCCTTTCACGTGTGTTACACGAGTGAGTGTGATGCATTACGACGGCACCGGTGGATCAACTCAACCCCCTCACTCGTCATTGTCATCGTTAAAGGCCGGCAGGAGGCGTACACGTGGCCCACCAAAACGAGATTGCCAATAATTGGACGTATTGTATAGACTGCTCCACCGACACAGCAATACCTAACGAGACGCGACCTTTGGCAGGTGAACGCGGAGAGAATCCTTCGCCGTTTGGTTTTCACGTCGCGTTTTCGGTCTTTCCGGTTCACCTCCACGAGTAAACATGGATTAGTTGCAGATGCGATGCAGTTGCCCGTTGGCTTATAAGTGACGTGTGTATAATATTATGTTGTATTTCTTCCAGTTATGACGGACCTAAAAATAGCATATACTCATTTCGTGGTCGAATTTTCGTGTTCCAATCACCCGTAATAGAGTCGTCTTCTTCTTATTATTTTACTTCAATCTTCTTTAGTTCCTTCCCAACAACTTCATGGGTGTCCGTCTCTCTCACGTTAAAAACACACTGCGGAAGCTATTTTCGTGGCATTTTATATTCTCCATCTCATCCACATGATATTAGTATTATAATTCTGTTAGTTTTTTTTTTTTAATTGGTTATTTCGTTTTTATTGTACCTATTACACGTACATACTGCTTAGTATTATAAAGATATCGTCGACGATCGTAGAAAAATCCATCTGAAATATCCATTGTGCATTGCTATTCTCCTTTGGCATTAAAAACTAAAAATTATGAAGATTCAATCTTATAATAAATTATTCATTGAGATCATTTTTATTTTTGGTAATCATAATAAGAATTTTTTGATTGAAACAAAAAAAATATGGGATGCAAATAAAAAATCCTAATATTTGTTTGTAATATATTTAATATTATGTATAGTAATTTTAAATACCGTCATGTTTTTCCTTCTATTTAATTTACGACGGTCAGACAACAAAACTGTATATAGCATACAACAATAATATGTCATAAATTATCAATTAGTCGATGTAAAGAAAACAATCCTTTATAGTCACCACCATTGCCCACGTCTCATGGTGAAATAAAAATCTCAAAACACACTAGAACAATTTAATATAATATAGACGTATGAAGTGCTTATCTCAGGTATAGACATAAAATATACCAACTCGATAATTTATCTTGTACCCATATATTGGTGGTAAAGTGCATGCGGGAAAACAGAATGGTAAGACAGATTCAAACAAATTAGTGAAATGGAACAGGCAACAAAATCATGCACAGATGAATAACAGTATTTTTTCTTTACTGAAAGTTTGAAAGAAAAACGTCGTCACCAAGAGTTTCAAAAAAGTTCACGCACATTTTGTGTTCTGCATAATAATCAATTACGATAAAGTTTTTGTGTAAATTAAAAAGTTTAATGTGCGTATTAAATAAATATAATTTAACCGTTTATAAACTACAGTTTATTCTTGTGGTTTTTGTGCCGAGAGAGAGTATAATATGTTTCCTTTATTGATAACCATTTAGGGACAAATCCAGAGTAGTTACTAAATTTTAAACTTTGTGTCTTAAATCTAAATTAAAATATTATAAGTAGACAATAATGATTTATAAATTACTCTCTAAATGATTAAAAATTATTTTAAATTGACTTTAGTTTTTATTGAATTTTAGTCTCATACTCTCATTTAGTAGGTATACACGTTGGACAATATTTGTATAAAAACTAGATATTCAACACTCACTTGTTTGCAAACAAATCGATGGATTATGGTAATCGGTGAAAAATACGATAGTTATATCTAAGTTATTTTTTAAATTAGTACCTATATTCAACTATAGATAGACTTAAAAATGTATAATTAAATATTGTTTTCAGGTTGCTTCAGATCCATTATTTATGTTGTGAAATGTTAAGTACAAGTTCTGAAATATAAAGTAAGGATTTTTTTCAATAAATTACGAGAATGAAGATTTTTTATTCAGTGTAACGGTCCATTACAATAAGTTTTTATGTGAAAACATAAATAAATAAGAAATTTAATACAGATGGTACTTTTTTTCCAAGATCATTTTATTATTTCTTGGGTAGTTTTAAAATGGCAATAATACATTGGCGTATTTTACGGTTCCGATATTTTTGATCGATTATGATACTTTTTAAAATAAATCCCAATCAGTAAATAGACAATCTAGAAGACTAAATAGAGTTAAGTATTGGTTTGAATTGTTTTTTTCTATAATATTTAAATGTTATTGCTTTTGATTTGAAAATCTTTATTTGCATTCTGTTCGTAAATGCGTGATTATTGTTTTCATCCGAATGTAAGATAAATAGGTACAATAATATTTTCATGAAACACGATGTATGGTAATAAGGTACGATGTTTCAGAATTTTGGGAGCTATTATATGGTTTTCTAGGAAAATATGTGTTACCTTTTGCAAAGATAAAAGAGAGCCTTCTAAACCACCCACACTGTACGTGCACCAGATGTGTAATTCTGGGTCACTGATGGGGTAAACATTAATTAACCACAAGCCACGACCAATCAGTACGCAAGGCCGACTTCAACCTTATAAACGTATATGGGCTGGAAATCCGCACTTACCCAAACCAGGTAATTTAATTTAATACGCAGACACTATAATTCAAAAACAAACGAGTTCTTGTTAGCGAAAATATTCTCCTTAATATTTAAAATAAACAACTTAAATTATTGTTTTACTAAATAAATACGATTTAATTTAAATTCTAAACAAAATAAAACAAATAAATAGAAAATTCGTTTTAAATTAAAAACTTGTCCAATTTCTAAATAGTATAAATTAATTAAACAAAAAACTCAACAAAGGAGTTATTTTAATATAAATAACTATGCTAAACACACTTGGAGACTTTACTGTTACACAAATATATGACTACAGACGTCGGCGTCCGGCGTTAAAATGTACAAACTAAATGAACATAATTTATCTACTCAAAATCAAACCAAAACAAAATACCTAAATCAAACATGTTAATCATATCATCTTCCACAGTAGACCAATCAATAGAGAATATTATTTCTGACACTCAAAAAAATAATGATACCAATTTGCATCAACAAAATATTTCAATTAAAAAAAAAGTTACACGGAGATTTTAAATCACAACCCGTTGCCAAATCTCAACTTAAAAAACGTAGAAATAAAAGTAAAAAACACACCATAAAAATAAGGAAAATAATAAAACCAGAGTTATTAAATTGTGTCTAAAATATAAAAAAACGCATGTGTACTTTTTTAGCATCAAAATACCTAGCTATTAAATTAATCCAAGACAATGACAATTTAGTTAATCAAGGTGAAATCATCACTAAAGAATAGCTATAAATGTATACAACCCTGATAAAATAATCATCTTTGAAAATGTATACATCAATATGACACATGAAATAATAATAGAATCGTTCAAAGGACACATTATAACGCCTACCAGCCCCATATATTTTCTACGTGCAGGTCTTTACATTGAAGATAACATTCAATATGAATATGTAAGACACCCATATATTGAACTTTAGATGCTAAATGTATATTATATCACCTGAAGATGAAAGTGAAATACCATGAAATAATAAAGTGAAATAATAGTTTTTTACTTAGAAATTTGTAAAATTCAAACCATCATCTTTAACGATGTATTAACTTGTTTTCTATGAAAAGAAATCGGGCACACGTCAAATAACTGTGACAAATTTAGTAATTTGATAACAAATACCCAAACACTGTCAGAAATAGAAGAACCCAAAACACCAATGCAATATTAGAATCGGAATTTGATCTTGGTGAATCAATGAAATTTTCTTCAACCTATATTAATGAAAAAATAATTGAAACTGAAAAACCCAAAGAATTAAAAGTCCCGCTTTAACACTATCTTTTTCATTATCGACCTCAATAATATCAAACAACTACATTTCTTCATTGAACCTTAACCAAACGTAATAACTAAATCCTACCAAATAATCTAAATAAACACCTGCTACAGAAAGTTTCTTAGTCAACATTCAGACACATCTATCACCAATTAAAGAATTTTTAATTATTACTTACTTACTTATTTAATCGGATGTTCTATAAAAAAAAAAAACTTATATTCTATAATGTACTAAAAACCTATATGTAACACATTAATAGCTGCCCATGGCCAATGCAGTCAAGGCAATGTATTGATAATTAAAAAGAAATATATTATGAATATGATAATCACTGGTCTTGTATCAATGACTTCCGCATTATCAATAAAATGTAATTTATATTTACAAATAAATAATAAGCATACAGTCTTTTCAGTCAGCCAGTCAGCATACAATCTATTTTTATATTATGTTATTAAGGGAGATGTTAAGTATTTAAAATATATTAAAATACGAAAAACATAAAGTAAATTATAGGCCTGAAACATGCATTCAAAATATCACTTGAATTTGACATTTCTTGGTGTTTCAATAATTTTTAACAGAAACATTAACCACATTATATTTAGTATATTTTTAACATTTAAATGTTATCAATTTAAATATATTCGCAAGTCTCATTAAATATGATATACATTAGGTATACTAAGCGTCGACAAATAGATACGTAATATTATGTAGGTACTATGATGTGTAATACATATTGAATTTGTAGACTCGTTTGTAAAATACCAACAGATTTATATTACCATCAACTCTTCGACATAATGTGCATATTTTTATGATTTTTATAGTGTTAATAGTATGTGATAAGCGTTATGTGGAAATTCAAATGTGTATCATAGTATAACATTATGTGTAATGTGTGTCTGTGTGTGTGTGTGTGTGTGTTATCTTACGGACGTTTCGATTATCTGAAAGATCTTCCACTTTACACGAACCAACGGTTAAAATATTATATGTATTTAAAAAAAATAAAACCTCTGGTATAGTAAAACACGTATGCGCATGAGACGCATATAATATATTTTGGATTCGTTATGATGGGACGGTACGACCGTTAATATGATGTACGTGGAGCGTCGTCGGTGTGGTAAGGTGAGGAGGATACGCACATTATAATAATATTATTCTGTACGTACAGGTCATTTGTTCTCGTTTGTTTAAGTTCACGAAAGTCGTGTGTTCCACTTCCACGGGGAGATAGGAATTTCGTTTTTATCTTGTTTTTTACACCAGTTTTCCAGGACGCGATTAATAATGATAACATTTTCGTGGGCAACATTGGCGCCACTAATCGTCCTCTCCCATTTTACAACAGTGTGCGAATACCAATGCACTGGTGGCGTGACATTATATTTAAGACGTCTAAACGTATTAGCCTACAACAATAGGTTGTACCTATTTCCTATAACACTAAGTATTGTACCGATACTGCCTGAATGGACGAATAACTACAATAATATTAAGAGTCAGTACCCGCAATAGAACAGTTAATAATTCTATACAAGCCCTATTTCTATGACTAAGACAACGTTATTGATTGTATCGAATAAAACGAGTCAAGATGAATAATATTAGACGTTTAGACTATTTTGGCACCCATATGATGGTCAGTTTATTCCCATATTGATATAAAATTGAACAGTTACGAGGTATCGTCTAGGGTATATATTATATCGTAACTGATCATCATCAAATATATATTTCCAACATATATATTATATATTTACATTTTAGTATTAATTTTTTTATCTTAATTTCATTTCACCAACCTAACCTGACATTGCTATTAAATGAAATACGACACATTCAACGTTGTCGGCTTTTAGTCACCCCTTATTTTATAGTATTTGTTCTTCACGAGATTAATCTTTTCTGAGTGATTTACTTCGCAAAAGACTTAAACCAAAATATATAAAATATTTTCAAATGACTAAATTTGTAGAAAATCTTTGTTGTGAAAACTAGGACACTGCGAACATATTAGCTGTGTTTGTGCGTGTGTCTCTTTTTATTATATACCTTTTATTTTCCTCGTATTCACATTTTTAAAAATTAAATATTACTTTAATTTAAAACTAAACCATAAGTTTAATTGTTATACTCGCTATGTTTATATTTGATTATTTAATAAGTAACTATTGGATTAACAATCATTTAATTTTTAACACTTAAAACGAATAGAAATGTTAATGAATTTGAATGCACGTCAGACTAATTGTATTGCTCTGCATTTGAGTATAATTGTGTTTCATAGAAGAATAAATTACTCTCTACTTTAATATTCGTGTCGAAATTAATTGAAATGAAATACAAGAGTTCATCAATTAATTTACCACACTTTCAGAATATCCATTATTTGTTTTTAAATAATTTTACTTTATATTTTACTATAATATTTGTATCAATAAATTATTTATTAATGAGTTATTTTATAATACATATTATAACAAAAACTAAAAACTTCCTACCTGAAAGAATGTGTTGTCGGGTTATTTTCATTAGCGCTTTATTTTACACTTAATTAAGTATTTAATATTTATTTTAACTGCCTACCTACATTTAATTAGGTTTCTATCAAATTAAAAAGAAAATTAATAAAAATATGTTATCGTCGGTATATCGAGTGAAATACAACAAATATTCATATTATATAGGTATTTTAGGTATACCAATTAATACAACATATTATTATGTCCCTATTAAATTATATACTTTGAAAAGTCATTGTATTTTGCATAAATCATAGTTCACTAAACTTTATTCTCGTAAATTATTAACAAAAAAAATGACAATAAATATCTAAATTTGCGACCTAAATATTCCCAACTCAACGTGGATTGTTAACAAAATAGGGATAGGCACATAATTCATTATATTATTATAAAATATCCGACGAACGGAATAAACCGGAAACATAGTGGCTATTGATTTCGTATCGTAAACGCTCAGTGTGTATTTCGTGGAGCCACATCCAATGGCAAAGGCGCGTTAAAAAGGATTCGTTCAGGGAAAGAACGTCAAAAATATTGGCAACCAAAACACCGCCGCCAGTCGTATGTCACAGTGACAGTGCGATAATTGAATTACAGTCAGCGGCGATCGTTGCCAAACCGATGGAGGCCTCTCGTCCGGTCTGTCTGTTTTTTCTCGATAACAATACGTAATAATATAATATCGGCGGGTTCTTTTAAACGTGTTCAAGCCCGACCGACCGACCGTCGTAATTTTCATCACCGCCGATAAGGTCCATAACCGACCTCGGGATATCGGTCGGAATCTGTCGGGCGATCGGTGTGGCGGAGGGAGGGGGAGCAGCCGGGTCCCGTGGGATTCGAAACGGAAATTCCGACGTTATCCCCGATTCGGTTTCCGGCATTATACGCGACGGTGACCTCAAAATCGTCCGCGACCCGCCATACAGAAACAGCGGTTTCGCTGGCCCGAGCGCAGTCGGTGTCCTCCTCGTGCCTGGTCGAGGTACCCGATTCCGATTACCATCGATATCCAGGTACGGTTTGCGCACATCGAACCGATGATCCAGTGAAGCGTACATTTTATCGCGTCCTATATACAATTCCAGTCACTATACGGTAGTGACGGTTACGCCAACGCGCTGGCCTGAGGCCATCCAGCGCCCGGCGACGAAAGCGTATATAGACGGCACCTCACGAGACGGTTTAACCACGAATTTCGTCGTTTTCCAAACGGCACATGTAGGTGTCCAACACTCGGGTACAGGTGGTGTGCGACGGTGATCTCAAAATCGTCCACGACCCGCCGTACAGAAACAGCGGTTTCGCTGGCCCGAGCGCAGTCGGTGTCCTCCTCGTGACTGGTCGAGGTACCCGATTCCGATTACCATCGATATCCAGGTACGGTTTGCGCACATCGAACCGATGATCCAGTGAAGCGTACATTTTATCGCGTCCTATATACAATTCCAGTCACTATACGGTAGTGACGGTTACGCCAACGCGCTGGCCTGAGGCCATCCAGCGCCCGGCGACGAAAGCGTATATAGACGGCACCTCACGAGACGGTTTAACCACGAATTTCGTCGTTTTCCAAACGGCACATGTAGGTGTCCAACACTCGGGTACAGGTGGTGTGCGACGGTGATCTCAAAATCGTCCACGACCCGCCGTACAGAAACAGCGGTTTCGCTGGCCCGAGCGCAGTCGGTGTCCTTCTCGTGCCTGGTCGAGGTACCCGATTCCGATTACCACCGATATCCAGGTACGGTTTGCGCACATCGAACCGATGATCCAGTGAAGCGTACATTTTATCGCGTCCTATATACAATTCCAGCCACTATACGGTAGTGACGGTTACGCCCACGCGCTGGCCTGAGGCCATCCGGCGCCCGGCGACGAAAGCGTATATAGATGGCACCTCGTGAGACGGTTTAACCGCGAATTTTGTCGTTTCCCAAACGGCACAACACAATACCAGGTGTCCAACACTCGAGCACAGGTGGTGTGTGTATATCGTGCGCGTGTGTGTGCGCATGTGTTGTTGCCCTGGGGGGGGGGGTGGTAGAAGTTTTCGTTGGACCCTTGTCCACCCTCTGTTCGCACACGCTTTCGTTACAATGATTCATCGTCGTCGCCGACCCAAATCGCTATTATTCAACGCGTATTACATAACACTACAACCATCGAGATCCCTGTCCACCCTGGGGCGAGCAAATTATATCCTTTTTTTTTGTTTTGTTCTGTTTTTTTTGTTCATTTTTGAGATGCAAGAACAATCACCAACGGCGTTGATCTTCCGCCGGCAAGGTATATCGATGGGAGAACAAATAGGGATGGGACGATAATATAACAAAAAAAAAATAATAACTAAAACAACAACAACGACAACTTCTGAGGGTCGAAAACCTATCTCTGCCAAAAATTGATACTTGACTGTGTGTACAATAAAAAGTGTGTTGACATTTATAATAGGGAACGGGTTCGAAAAGGATGTAGTAGAACGAGCCTAATGGTTTTATAAGCGTGTTTTTTTTTGTGCTCGGTGTCGGTGTATAAAATAACCATTGACTTTTAATTAATGAAAATTCATCATTATTGTAGTAAACCTTTTTGTTTTCAGTTGCTTTCATGATGTTTGGGTGTAATCATTATTAACAAAAGTATAAATTATAATTAAAAATGACCTTCAAACGTCTAAAATGAAAATTAAATCGTGTTGTAATACTTTGTACACTTAAATGGATATCATTACACGAATCGTTACGTCTATAATTTTACACTTGCAGAATAGTATAACAAGTTGAATAAGATACGTCATGAACAATTTAATACATACATAACTATTTAGTATAAAAACAACTTTTAAAGATCAATAAACATAGTTTTCTCGAGGGCGTTTGGGTGCTTTTATCCTAATCTTGTTTAAATAAAAGTTATGACAGTTAAACGGTATTCAAAGTTTATTATAGCAGTTTATATATTGTGTTTCGTGCTTTTTTTATTTAAATTAAACTGTTCCAAAACGTTCTCAAAAAAATATTTATTTATTTTTAAAGTTTTAAAATGTATGTTTTAATATTTATATTTTGATCAGTGATGACAGATTCAATATATTTGTTACCTTTTATACAGGTAAAAATTTTGTTATTAATCGTATGTATAATAGTTTTGAATTCGGGCTTAGTCCTATAAAATTAAGTTCTATACAACAAATGTTCTATACAATCGTTTTTTATGATAAAGATATTTGTAAAATATTTAATTTTTAGGTTGATGATACTATTATTATAACTATTTGGGTAAAGTTACATTAATGGGTTATGTTCAAAACATTTAAATCATGTCCAATATTATTTAATCAATTATTTTCACACCTTGATTGACTCGAAATTAATTTTATAGAAAATACAGCTCTAGAGATCATAAATGATCATAATTTACTTAGAGATGATGGCATTCATAAATGGGCCAAGTGACATCTCCTTGTTTTTTTTTCTTATTCAAAAATTGATTTGGAGAAAAGTTCAAGATTAGATATTGTATGGTCTTGCAACAAATTATACAAGAAATATTTAATTATTATAGAACAGAAAATATCGGCTGCAGCTTTTTTTTCTGTAAATCAAGTAATATAATAAAGACGTAAAAAGATTTAAAAATGAATATTCTAAAAATTAAAATGAAATTAAAAAATATTAAACTATTTCTAGTTAAAAAATATATATTAAGAACGAAAATCTGAAACAAGTCATCGCTGTCAGCCCCTGTATCCCATAGAAATATGGTCAGCATCATATTATTGTACATTACACGACATTCCACGGCCAAGTGACGCCACTGAAGCGTTGCACAATACAATTCACCGACTAACATCAATACACTATTGTATGTTTAAGTTCATTCAGACCATAATAAAGGAACAAAACGAGACTGAAATACTTTCAAAATAAATGAATAAACAAATTAAAAATTGGTTATCACAATTGACTAAATAATATTTGCAAAAGGCTAGAAGACGAATATAATTATTGTTTGGAAGAATTTTTAAAAGTCATCGTGTCTAATTCATCTCGATTTTATAATTCAGTTCATTATATAACTTGATATCTTATAGAAAACTGTTTTATGAAACTGCATTATAATATATACACTTGATATTATGATAAGTACTTTTTTTTATAAGACTTGTTTTACTATAGAACTTTATATCTTATGGAAAATAATTGTTTAGAAAATGTTATATAAAACACATTTGTATAGAACTCAGTGCATTACCAATAATTTTTTAAAGATAAATAAATATATATATTTTATATTGATAGAAACCATAGAAACCATAGTGACCTGAAAACTGAATACTTGACTCCACGTGCAATTATCTGGGTTATGGAATTTTGTTGAACACGGGGCACTTTGATGCGGAATTCCCAACATTGCATTCCACTTATATAATCGAACTATTATGATACGGTGTAATTTCATTTATTTATTTAAAACTTATAGTTATTTAGCGGAATTGCATGTAAACTAGATAAATTTTGTTATTTTAAGTCCATTTATAATCATACATAGGTATTCTAAAGAATAATATTACAGCATATTTATGTGTAAGCTGAAATAAATATCATTATGTAGTAATATTCTAAATAAATATAAAAAATACTATACATATCTAACTAAACATTATATTATATTTAAATTAGCTGTATAAATCAAGAATTTTATCATGGGTAGGTTTATGATAGTAAATTGGAATTAATTGGTAGTTTGGGGCGAAGGGGAGGGTATAAGTGATAAAATTAAAAAACGAATTTTCTCTTTTTGATCTATTTATAGATTTGAAAACCTCGAATTTTTTAATTTTTTTTCTTCCATAGTTATTTATCTTTTTTTTCAATATTAATAAGCTAAAGCTTAAAAATGTAATAGGTACATAGTTTTTCATAAGCTGTTCTTATCAAAGATTAAAAATAATATTATATGCAATACATTGTAAAGATATTTGAAGATCAAATTTTAACAAAATTGGATACTCAAATGAAAAATTACGATTTTACCATGAAAGGTTTTAATAATTTTGTTGAAACTCAAAGATATTAATGGTATCAGAAAACTTTCAACTTTTTTATTATTAGATACATTACTTTACACAATAAAATTACCATACTATTTAGATTAATCGTAAGCTATTCATACTATTATAGCAATAGTGTTTGAAGGATGAAATATTTCATAAAAACGTAAAACATTGACAACTTTTTTTAATAAAAATATAAATGATTTTTATTTTATTATTTATCAGTTATTAATTAATATATAGTCCAAGATTACTAGGTATAACCATTGGTATTAATGAAATATGAGTGCTGAGGTTAACATATTACTATAGTATATTTGTATTATTCAAACATTTTTGTATATTTTTTTGCCAATATAAAGATTTTGAATACCATTTAAAATGTATATAATACTAAAGGTGAAGTATATTTTATTTTTATTTAACTTAATAGATAATTAATCAGATTAATCAAGATAATTATATCTCAACAGTTAGGTATTAGAGAGAAAAACATAAATGAACAAAAGGTTGATTATAGTTAATATACCATATAATTATGAAGGTAAATCATGACAATTACATTTAAATAATAAATTATTTTAAAGAAAATCAACATTTATTAAAACACTGAAATATTTCTCAATTTTAAATTTCATGAAATTTTCAAACACTAATTATATCTACAATACGTATTGTATTATAAGTTAAAAACAATTATTATAAAATATGATATGTGGCATTTTTGGCAAAACTAATTAAAATTACTTTACTAGTTATATATTAACAAAATAAATTACTAATAATAATATTAATAAATTATAAAATATCCTGAGAAATAAAGGCGACATACCATCTCTGCTTAAAATGGTTTTTTGAATGCAATGATTTATTCACACGGCCACATTCAGTATAGCTGTGACCACCCAGTGACAGCATATATTTGATACCTACTATGTAGAAAAAGAATATCCTGGGTTTTTCAAAAAATAATTATATTTCATTAAAGTTTTTTCATACCTTTAAGAATAATACAAGTGTAATTTTTCATTTTCGATTGTATTATGACTGACACTGTTGTATCAAACGACCAATATTTTGCTCAAAAAAGTGAACACAAAACATTTTTTTTTTTTTTAAATAGAAATTTCATACTGCCATCAATTCATTTTTTTTTTCACTCTGAATACATAAATTATTTTGATTAGATAAAATTAAATTTGTTTATGAAACTGCAACAAAAGATGATATAATTTAATAAATGTTCAATTAAATTAATCTAAAATTAGTTCAGTTATTTGCTAAACATATTATTCAAAATTATAATATATTTATTTAAAATGCATTATGCATTGGCTTGTTTTTATAAGACCATAATGTGTATGACATTTTTTATCCTTTAATATTATAAATAAGTACCAAATACTTTTGGAATTATATGAAATAAAAAATATTAGAGATTGAACAGTGAACTTGAAAATAATCTATATTTGTTATACATCACTAAAAATGTTGGTCCAGCTAATTTAAAACCTGTGTTCTATGCTAATTAGACGCATCAGTTTCTATAGATATATACATAAAAAAAAACAATATATTTGAACCAACCTGTGGTAACTATTCTGATCGGATATAAAAGCACAATAGAAAACTGAAATGTTGATACAATATTTTATAAATTAATTTATGACTGGATTCTATTTTTTCAGTACCTATCATAAAATTATTATTTTATTCAGACAAGAAACACATTAAATAGTTTAAATTATCAAAATTCTTCGAATAATATTTTATGTTTTTTATGTGGATAATTATTATGATTTTGTGATAATATTTTAGTAATAATCTCTCTATTGGCTATGCATGGTAGAAGGATACATCCAAGTCCTATATTTTATCAATTACTAGATAGTAATATTTGACACACATGAAAGAATTTGACAGAATTTGGGTTTTAAGGTAAATATATAAATATTATCAATCACTTTTAAGATCCTTGGAATTATCAGCCATTATGCAGTAGTATATTTAACATTATAATTAATATATAGGTATATACGTGATGGTTATACAAGGTAAATATTCAAATTTGTACACTAAACAATCAATTTGTTGTTTTATTTTTAAACCGTTATATTTAATAACTATAAGTTTAACACCTACCTATATCTGTTAATCAAAGTCAATCATACAAATATCATTCAATCACAAACGCGCCTATTAGTCGTATATGCAGTCATAAAATCATATTATATGCATTGTATACATTGTATTTGTACAGTTCAATTGTATTTGCTGTGCTATCTAAAATGTAATATAAAATAAGTAGGTAGAGCAACATATTATTATGGTATAGATATGTGTTTTTTGTTTAAGGTTAAAAATGTTGTTTATAGTTTTTTCTTTGATCGAAAGGCAATTATTGTTGTGCGTTTAATATTCTTTAACGCCGTACTGAGGAAAACCGCATAGAAATTCTGTGAAAAGTTTTTAACCTTTAGGTGGTTTACGTTTATAAATTAACCTTTTCGGGACTATAGAAGTTTTTAACGGATCGAATCGGACATGCCGGACATAAATTCGTACTACAAGAGTACTGCGGAAACAATCCGGCCGGAAATTAAGGTAATCGAGTTTGGTAGGGAGTTTCTTTTTCGTATTTTCACGAACAGTTAGAAGGGGTGAAAGTGAGGAATAGCGTGGGAGAGGAGAAGAGACCATCAATTAAACCTTGCTTGCAGGCTCCGTAAATTTACAAGAGACAATAAATATACACCCAGAATATCTGATTCAGTGTCTCCTCCGCCTCCACTGCTCAACGTTATCCAAGTAACCATTTTCTCTCTCTTTTCACGGAGCGACGCCTTTTTGCCAGACTTTCCCCGAGGGAGTGATAATACGCGCAAGTGACCGATAATGACCGTATTTATTCATTATATGTTATATGGATCACACTGTTAAAATCCGCTAAGAAAGCAAAAAAAAAAAAAAAAAAACATTTAAAAAAAGAAAAGAGATGACAAGAATTAAAGTCGTTCTTTTGACGGCGACACGCTGTGTTAACTTGGTGTGACCAAGGAAAAAGGGTAAGAGGATGGCGTAATCGATTTAACCACAAGGCCACAGACATATCGAGGGTGGATCGAAGAGACTTTTTGCACACTGCTAAGTGCTCCCAATGGTGCTATTGACGCGGTTGATACCAATTAGACGACGACGAAAAGTACAGAAGTGTTTGGAAATAAAAC
The DNA here is from genome assembly GCA_027563435.1 of Nasonovia ribisnigri. NCBI lineage: Eukaryota > Metazoa > Arthropoda > Insecta > Hemiptera > Aphididae > Nasonovia > Nasonovia ribisnigri. The sequence continues at coordinate 23,065 of JANEHU010001784.1, forward strand.
AAATGGAAAAAAACAAGTCTGCATGAACACTAAGAAACTCATATTAGATGAGATGTGTTATAAGATCAAGTTCAATGAAATATACTTAAAATATTGTAGTAATTAGTATACATTATATTACAACATATCTACTATATTGATACTACTTTTTAAAGATAACTACTATTCCGTATAATATATTTTATTCAATCAAAATTATAACGATATTATTTTCAGAATTTAATTTCAGTTTATTAACTTTTGATTGAACATACATTTTAGTGTATATAAACAATTTTAAACTGCGTTACAAGACCGTTGTAACTATGACTTTGTTTAGAATCAGTTTTAAAATATTTTTTTTAATTTACGAAGGTCATACCTCTACCTCCCCTAACCTATTTTCCTGCCCTCTCTTACTAGCAAATAAAATCCTAGCCTAAAATCCTAACCTTAAGTGCCTCCAATGGGTGGCTTCTTATCTCCAGCCACTCAAGCCATTTCGCCTCCATCACATGCACTTATTGTAAAACAACATTTACAGATTGTGTATATTTAAATAAACGATAAAAAAAAAAAAAAATAATTTACGAAGGTATTATAATGAACAATGATGATATTATATTATAGTTAATAATAAACCACATAATATAAAAGATAAATAATAAATAATTAACAGTCGTAGATTTAAAGTGCTGATAACATAATGATAATTGACAATAGTATTAACTTTAAGTACAATGAAATACAACACTTATTGGATAAACAAATAAAACTGTTTAAATAATAAAACTAACTTATAACTTTATAAATAGGTAGTTTAAATTATTAAAACTATTTTTAAAGTGAGTACCTACTCTTGTGTGATTGAATCTTCATTTTGATAAACTTATGCAATAAGTTGTTGATTATTCAAAATTATGGTAATATTTTAGATTCTGAGCGGAGCGATGAATGTATTGATTTTACAATGATGTGTTTTTTTTTGTTTTTTATTTTTTATTTTTTAGATTCTGAGCGGAGCGATGAATGTATTGATTTGATAATGTGTGTTTTTTTTATTTTTTTGTTGTGTCTGTCATCACCTTTTAGGACAGTAAAAATGATTCAACTTTCTTCAATAGTACCTTTTCTGATAGGAAAGTGTATCTAGTTGGTAATTTGGGGGGTAAAAAATAAAATATCCCAGTAGTTTTCAAAAGCGCCGTGAAAAACAAATGAAAAATTAAGGAAAAACGTGAATTTTTACGGAAAACCAATTTTTGACAAAATCGATTTTGGTTTTTGGTATAACTCTAAAATAAATGACCGTAGAGACATGAAATTTTGACCGAATGTTTATATAAGCAATTTCTACACAACATAGCATTTAAAAAATATTCTGACTTATTTTGAGCTGTTAACGGATATTTTCAGTTTCCAATTATTTTAGTTTTTTTTTCTATAAATGTCAATAAAATTTTATTTGTTGGGTAAAAAATTTTGAAAATTTAATAGTAGGCTTCTAATATATAGTTTCAAAGACAGATGAGAAATATTAAAAATCCGTAGTCACAATTTTTTTTTATAGGTAATCAAAATTCAAATTTTGACAAAATACGTAAACATGACGAAAATGTGCAATTTATTTTGAGTTAGACATTCATAAAAATTTATCTTTTTAAATCTAAGGTTTGAAAATGTAATACAAGATTTTTCATAAGTTTGCCTAATTTTATCAGTAAAAAAATGTTTATAAGCAAGTCAAAATAAATTTTTTTGAGTATTTTAAGTTCAAATTTTTACAAGATTAGATATTCATTCGATTTCTCATGTAGTGATTTTCTTCAAGTATATGTAATAATATTTTTCTAGCATCACTAATAATTTTAGGTTAATAATTAAATAATATGAGTAACATTAACTCAACTTAGCAGGTACCGTAAAATAACAATATCAATATAATTTAAAATATCCTAGACTGACATACCGTCTCCGCTTAGAATCGTTTTTCGTATGCAATGATACATCATTGAATTCAAATTCAATACCATCCATTATACAGTGATCTACTTGTAACCTACTGTACAGCAGAGCGACATCCTCTTGACACCACCTTTTTTTGTTTTGCTATTAGAACCAAAAATACATCAGCTTACACAAAACCGTTTACATTATACATTTAAAATAATTTAATCAAATTTATTAAAACGTTTTACATTCAGGTACACGGTAGATACCTACTCGTAAAATGTTTGTACGTAGACTATTATATTTTATTCTGATAAACTATTAATTAATGTAATAATTAACAACATATTAGATTACCTCATCTATTTATTCATAATGTATATAATAAGTTGACTAACCATGTTTGATTGAGACATAATGTAATGTAATGTAGGAAGTTCACTGGGAAGTTATCAAATTATTGAACTCGATATAAAAATAAAAAAAGTTTATCTTTGCCCACAAAACTTCATAAAACGATGTCGTTATAATTGAATTGTTTTCGTTATATTATTTATGTCAATCAATATTTTTAGATGACAGGAAACAAAATTAAAACTTGTTTTAAATTATATTTGTTCCTGTTAACTAAATAATTATATTACAAACTTTGTGAGTATGGTTAACAATATTTCAAAGATAACTACATTTTATAAGTACTAAAATAAAATACTTTTTGGTAAAATAAAGGTACATAAAATAATTTCTTAGTTGAGATAATATTATAGTTTAAGTACAGTTACCCAATAATTATTTTCAAAAAATGATCTAGAAAATTAGTAAATTAAAATTTTCTGAATTAGACTAGTAAAATTGTTTAATTTTATTGGCATCTTGCAATCATAAAACAATGAATAAACAATAAATATGGTAAGAATTATAAAATAATTTATAAAAATGCTCTTCTGGAGGACTAACCATGATAATATGAACTTGAACTTAACATATAGATAGGTACTTAATTAAACTTTTTTAGATTTGTTTGGTCTTAAAAACGAACTGAATTGAATTTAAGAATTTGATTATTATTTTTATTTATAGCCTATAAGCTATTAAGTATAATAGAATATTTTCTACACACACACACACACACACACACACACACACACACACACAAAAGAATAATTCACTTACCTATTGATAAAAGCTGTTATTTTTTTGTTTCAAAATAATGTATAGGTACTGAGAAGTGAAAATGTAAGCCATGAAAGTCCATTAAATATTTAAATTTGAAAGTTTTGGTTGTATTTTTCAATTTTTCAATTGCATTTAATTTGTGAGCATCTCTCCGTTGACAAGTACACGTCAAACATGAATATTAGAGTTTTAACTAAAACACAGCAGCACCAAAAACTTTACCATTTGTTACACCGACAGTGGAAAGCATGTTCGACTATTGTATAGGAGGCGTGAGCGTCACTATACCTACTGTCATTGTATGTCCTTTACTTGGTATAACCATTGTTAGGTTTAAATTTGACCTTAACCATCTGGGGTAAGTCTTAGCCGTAGTGACACAGTGGAGGGTTTGTAGGGTTGTATATGCCGTTGACGGTACTGGTGGAAGTGAAGGAAGGGGGGAGGGTCAAGCCATTGTCGAAGAGATCAGAATCCTTTCATTATTATTGGAGGTGAGCCCATTCCAGTTTCGTGACTTAAATACAACGTTCGAATTAACGGTATATGTACCCAAAGCTACGTTACTTACTCGAGTATTCCAATAGCCTTCCCATGTTGCTACGAATAGGGCTTAGACCCCCTCACCATCATCACCGCCACTTTATTACCACCACCATTAATATTACCAGACCGGAAATTTAATTTCGATTATTGCTACAGTCATAACTGCCATATTGAAATAGAATATTGGCACGTGGGATTTTCAAGAACGTTACTCCCCGAACCAGCACGTGGCTAGGATATGTTCGCAGTTCACAAAATCTAAATGCATGAAATACTCGGTGGATTTCGGGAAGGTTGAAATCTACAAATATATTGTAATTCCACACATTGCCTGACATTCTAAGCACCATACCCTTTTGAAATTACTTTTCAACCATTTTTTTGGTGACGGAAACAGTTAGTTTTATTTGAACAGAAACTATAATGTTGGAATAACATAAAATCGTCCGACAATAATAATAAGTCACTCAAATTTTAATATCAATAAAGAAAAAATATCGCAGCTACAGTTAATTAATTCAATAATGTATCTACTAATGAACAGTGTCTGTTAAAATTTTAATGTTCGTATGTGATTCATCACTGACTATTTTTTATCTAACTGACCCAAAAAGAAATTTTATAAAAGAAAAACTAATAGATTTTATAATTATAATGGACATTTAGTGAGCCTAATTTTTTCAATGGAATAATAATTTAATTAAACTTGTAATGGCAAACATTGAGATGAAACATGAAAATATATTTTTCTCAAAATAGTATACTCATAATACATTTTAATATTTTATTATGTTTTTATTAACTTTTGTCTAAAAAGTCAGTTTTTAAATTAATAATAATTATACTGATTTCTTATAATTATTATAATCGATCAACATCTTATAAAGAATTGAAACGATGATGTTATATTTTTAAAATCAATAATTTTATGTTGAACATCACTAATAAAAAAAAAAATAAATATTTTGTATATTATACTGTGCAGGATGATTGGAAACCATGGTCTCCCTTCTTTTTCTTCAATATCGCATTTATTCAGCATCTTATTTTCGGAATTTTTAACAATAAGGCCATATTTTCAAATCCTTGAGATTTTTTTTCCTACTTAAGAAGTGTCCTTTGGAGATGAAAACTTTTGAATTTCAAGTGAGAACCCCCCCCCCTTTTTTTTTTTTTTTGACTATCGGAATCAAAGTTTTAACGAGTAGTTTTTGTGTCATTTGACTTTGTCTTTGTGTATTAGGATAGTAGGTCCATGATAATGAGTTTGAAAGATATAGGGGCTGCAGTGATTTGAATATTATAGCGATTATTATTAATCTATCAACATAAATAATTTATAAAAATGGTCCAAGTATAGTAAATACTAAGTCCAATATTGCATCTATTTTATATTTTTGTAAAAAATTTTTTATGGACTATTATATATGTATATTATCTTTAGTATAAACATTGTTGTTGTTGTTGCTTGCATTGAGCGGGAGATGCTGAAGGCACAGTCCGCTGACCAAGATTCCGTATACTTTAGCCGAGTCGATAACAGGTTACCGACTCGTTACCAGGGTGCACTGCGAGGAAGCGTATACGGGGCGCACCAGGCTTCTCACTCAAGCGACGAGAATGGGTCACCTTGAACAGACTTCGAACCGGACACGGGAGATGCGGAGACAATTTATACAGATGGGGGTTGAAAGACTCCCCTGCTTGCGACTGTGGCCATTCACCTCAAACAATGGAACATATAATTAGACATTGCCCAATCCGAGCTTTCAATAAACCCATTGCCGACATCCACAACATTTCGAATGCAGCTCTAACCTGGCTGAGATCACTTGATATTCCCCTATAGAAAATCATCCTACCACATAGAAGTTACCATGCTACTATAATTGCTGACTAATTATATTATACTATATGTTTTATATTTTATTTTATTATTTTGTTCTATTTTTACAAAGTTTATTTGTTAATAATTTTATTGTGTTGTAATGCTTGTCTATAATACCATACGATAATAATAATAATAATAAAAAGTATAAACATCATAATAAATGAGAAACTTTTCGTTTGAATTTTGAATTATTTACATTAAAATGATCAAAACAAATTATCATCTAAATTGTTTACAGTAATAAAGGGTTCTCGTTTAAAAAATATAACTTTGCGTCACCACATGATATAAAGTACAAATAATTTTATAATTTTATAATATGGTTTTTGAGTACATTCATTATTAAAAGAAAAATTGGGGTTAGTATACTAAATGAATCACTCTGTATACTTTGTCTGGTCTAAATTTCTAAAATTAAATTCAAACACTAGTAGGTAATTAGTTATGAAATGTTATTTACAAAAAATCTATGGGAAAAAGAGAAATTTATTGTTTACCTACTGTACATAAATTTAAGTATAGTAATATTATATAATTATTTACATTAATGTATATATAAATATAAAAATAAATAAATTTCGTTTATAAACTGAAATATCTAAGAAGTGTGAATAATGTTTATTTTCTTTTAATGAAATACAAACAAATGTAAGTACAAATATTATAATCATTCAGTGTTCAGATGAAACTCATAAAACTAAAAATAATGAGAGGGAGATCGTAGATGTTATATTTTGATGTGTACACATTTCCCATTATCAGATAGACAGATATCTATATAATTGTTGATAACGTCTTTAACATCTAACGAGACTTGTTAAAATAAGTCAACAATAAAAATTATATTTAATAAGGACACTGGGTGGAAAAAGTATACATATTTTATATAATATTACATATTAATATTTTAACTGTATACCTACAAGTTACAGTTACATCGTATTACTTTATTTATAAGCAAATAACTATATATTTATTATTTATACAATAAATAAATCAGCCTATAAAATACGAAATATATAATTAAAAAAATCACACATTATAAATAGTAACTAACTAAAAATGATTATTTAAAAATAAAAATAGACGCCAGTGAACAGTTTGAACCCCAATTATAATCGTTGATAAATCTTAATAGTTTAATTGTGTGTACATATTTAATTATTAATATTTTTTATACTAAGGTATTTCAGTTAAAATATTAAAATATTAAAATATTTTTATATTATATATATTATCCAGTATTCCCTAATTTTTTTTTAGTTTAAAATACCTAATTTTGCGTTTTGTAAGTATTTTAATAATGCACCCAATATTTTAAATGCATATTTGAGGCATTACTCAAATTTGCATCATCTAAATGTATTACCTATCGTTTACTCGTATGTATGGTACACTGTCCTATTTTGTACAGAATTTAATTTGAAGCTTAACCTATTGCATTTAAATATGTTTTAATAGATTTTGATGGGTAAATAAAATAAAAAATAGTTCAACTTTACATAATTATACCTGCAAAAAATGTAATTTTTTAAATGTAACTTGAGTTACATACACGTATATTCAATACAGTAATTATACAAATCGTATATCGTAATGAGTGACATTTCTAGTTTCTTGAAAATTATGAAACTGAATAATAATTGTAACAAATTATAAACATAACTGAGATATCATTAATTTTAATTTTTCTTTCATACAAAAGCTCATCGTTGTCTTTAATATTTAACTTACCAGATATTATGTAGAAATAATAATCCATTTTTCAATTGTCCGATTTCACTAACTATTGAGTTTTGACAATACGGAGCTGATTATTTTAACAGAATGTATAATTTTACAGTTTTTTCTTTTTTAAATTGTTGTAATTTATTAATAAGCGAAATAAGTACCTAATTAATTTCCTTAGTTGTTCTAAGTTCTTATAAAAATTTCTCAGATCTAATCAAAGATTAGATAGTCATGATTTGCTTACATTTATGAAATTAAAGCAATGTTTTTAATTTATTTTACTCACTTTGAATCATAGTTTAACTCTATTATGCTATTGAGAGTTGTGGATAACAATATTATAAAAAAAAATTATTTCAAACAACTTTATTAAAAACGCAGTTTATTATTTAAAGAAATACAAATAAAAAAAAAAAGTGTTTGTTCCAGAGTTTAAGGTCAACTAGTATAAATTACCGCAAAATAAAGATTTTCTTAGTCCTTTGAGTCAATAAAATAGAAATACAAATTGAATGAGAAAATATGTTTAGTATAAAATAAAATATAAAATTGTTGAAAATTGTTCAAACGTTCTGGGCTACGTCTTTTTAATCCATGTATTTTTTCATAGTCGTTTTATCTTAAAATGTCAATACTTTATTTAAATAAAAAAAAAAAAAATTATGAAAATGTACATTTCAATTTATTGAAATACAGATTAGAATAACAATATTAAAAGTTATAGTTATTCAATATCTCGTAAGAATAATACATTATTTTTAGGTAATTTTATTAATAAATTTGAAAATATTAGCATTTTTACCACAATGGAAACTTGTCATATTATATAACAATGAAACATTACGTGGTTTTCTACATTTTTATTCAGTATAAACGTATATGATAACGCATCATCGTCATATGTTTCATTTTTTTTTTTTTTTTTTTTTGACAGCTGTGATTAAGTTTTATTATGGTATTAAAATTGGATGTTCCTTGTTAAACCGATGAAAAAATGACATTGATAAAACTGTGTGACTTTATATGCTAGAAAACATTTTAATCTAAATCAACCGTTTGTGTCTGATTATTCGATGCCCATAGCTAAGGAATCAAGTAATAAGTCATGGTTTATGGAACATCTATAATTTGGATACATATATTGATATGAGCTAATAACTTAACGATGTTTACTATGTACACTATAACTACAGTAAATTTGTTATGTGTAATAATGCAACGTTCGCCACTACACCCTGACTACATACACACTATTCCGTCAACCTGGCTGTTTCATTGACACTAAAAACTGCTAAAATTTAATTAAATAGGTTTAGGATGAACCAATGGAGGTATATATTTTAATCCCTTCCGAATTCAAGCCTGTGACTTCACTGTGTTTTTGGTACAATAACAGAGACATTTTTTATTTTCTACAAATCCCTAATATGATGAACAGTATATTCAGTGTTTGGCCAGCATCCACAAGTGGCAATTGGGAGCTTCTAGAGGGCCCAGTTACCCCAAAAATTCAATTTTTTTAAAAATGTTATGAATTAGATCATTTTGCGTAGGAATATTTCAGCACCCCTACAATTCAATGAAACTTCACTGATGACAAGTATTTATATAGGTATATAATATTATAGTATTATCATAAATATTCTCAATCATTCCAGTTTACCTGGCTTCAACTAAATGCTAATAAAATAACTAAAATTTTGATATCATCGATTTTATTTATTTACTCGCTTTTTCGATTACCTGGACGCCAGTGTTCATAATTTCCAAACTTGTAATATATATTTTTTCTAACTTATATAATATATAACTCATAACGCACTGCATTGTTCGCACCTCACAAGTCACAGTTAACAATAAAAAAAAAAATAAAAAAAATACTAATTTCTATGGTCGACCTCAAAGCCCCATATTTAAAGACTTTACATATTTTCTTAGATGACGACCCTACGAAACAGTCCCTTGGACATCCATAACTTAAAAAATAAATAATGATGACATCTTTATGTAAATTTTAATATTAATAAAAGCAATATATTATTTTTCTGTTTGTCCCATTAATAGTTGATTGCTGTCAAGATCTACAAATAATAGTTTTTTTTTGCATTATGATAAAGGTACCAATTAATGAGTTATATAACTAATTTATAAGTAATTTGCAGTGCGCCCAACTTTTCATTATCACTTATGATTATGGTGAAGCCGTCCATTCAAAATACCAGTCTGGTATATGCTGCATTCTCCATACAGTGATCAATGAAGCGTGTTATATGTGTGCTGATTAATTTGGTATTATTTACAACTATCACGTAATTATAATATATTTGTAAAAAAAAAATATGCAGATAAAACAATTATGTGTCTATATAATATCACTAACTCATCAGTAACTTTTTTCTCTTTCTTTCCTTTCTTATTTCAACTAGTTATTCAACATGAACGATGTTTACCTACTGGTTGAGATATTTTCTGATTTGAAATCCAACCAAGTATCTACAGTGTTGAAGTTCGTTAGTCAATTACATGTATATTTCACAAATATTTATATCAATTACAATCCAATACACGAATACCTTTATGAATATTTTAAATCACACTAATGTAGTGCCGGGCAATAAATTATTTTAATTTCATCAATTAATCAACTAATTTCTTCAACAACTACATATTATGGCAATTTCCAGACCCTCGTTCACCAAAGTATTAGATCATCGACAACGCTGGATATGAATTGACTCATCTGACCATATTAATATCAATCTTTTATTGTACTTTATCATCTTTGACCACATAAGCTACTTATGTATTTAATGCTTATGACTAAGAAAAATTTGTATCAGCTACTTTCAAACATGATGTGCCTGTCCCACATAGGTATTTCTAATTCTAATTTACATTTCATAGATTTTATATTTTATTTATTCACATTCTAATTTATAAATTTGTAGTATATCTTTTTTTCGCCCAACTTACATAAAAATGCAAGACACTTTGGCTTGTCAGCTTGTTTTATACAAGTTTTTTATATGAAGTTAATTATTTTTAAATATTTTGTTATGGAACTAATTCAACAACGTGATTCTGAAAACTAGAACAAATTTGAGTTATTCAAGTTAGTAATATTTGTAGAATAAGTAGTGAAGGATTGAAATGATCTAATTTTGATAACATATTTTTGGATAAAAATTATGCGTATCTATAAATTATGGTTCACTAGTTTAATTTAAAGTGAAGGTTCAACTTTTTAAAATTCAAAATTTTGTACGTATACGTAAGTACTGATATTAAATACAATTAAAAAAAACTCACTTTATATTTAAATAACAAAATTCTACGATTTACGAATTAGTATGAAAAAAAATTAAACCGTACATGCGTACATCTAGTATCTATTTTATTATAAAATCTGATTGGTGAATGTACCTTAAATTTAAAGTTAAGTACACATTTACAGTAGAACCGAAGAATAAAAATAAACCTTTTTAAGTAATATTTCAGTTAAGATTGATCTCCAGAAGAATTGTTTTAAACACTTACATAAATATGACTTGTATTATAAACTGTATATCATTAAAGAGTCTATAGCAATAAAATTAATTAAAAACGTTCATTAATATTTCCAATGCTGATCCTGAAATGATATTTCATTATTTTATTTAAAATAAAACTTGATATTAACAGTTTTATAAAAATGAATTATTAAAAAAAAATTTTACTTTAATAATAGAAAAAAAAGAAACGACATATTTTTCATATTTTTGACTACAGTAAAAAAAAACTTCCGAAGAACATTGTGTTAAATGTTTAGACATTTTGACCATTAAACAAAAAATGAATCAATATGCATTATTTAAAAAATACTAAAATATCTATAAATTGTTGGAAATGAACCAATATGTTTTAGAAAGTATATCATAAGTAAAGAATGCATATCATTTTTTGTGAAAATTTCAAGACCCTTCGGTTATGGCTTTAATTGAAAACTGATATTGCGTGAATTTGTTGTGATTGTTTGTTAAATTTGCCATGGGATTTTCGTATTTTTGACCTACTATATACGTATATATAGTAACCACCTATAATTTGATCATTGAGCCATTGTTTCTTCTATAAAACGTGCGATAACATAAAAAAAAACTCACAATACCATTATTTAATGAATACATTTTTTTACTCAATAAATCAGGTTTAAATATAAAAGTAAATGCACCCAACAAATTTAAGACAGAAAATTTGCATAGGTGCGTTTTTTTATCTTTTGATATCCAAATGTTTACAAAAAACGTAAAAAATACGTTATAAATTTTTTTGAAATTTAAAATTCATAAAATTTACAAAGTCCATTTTTTAGCTTTGATAATTATATACAAGGCTTTTTATACTTTATTCTTACTAATTTATTATTGAAATCAAAAACACATCAATTACAGTCATTCAGTGACAACGGTGAGGTGTGTACACACTCAACTCCTCTTAGACAGAAAAGTGTGTTTCTAGGTGTTTTTTTTTTAATTTCGTACTCTATAAAGTTTGTCAGATATTGCCAATGTACTACATATTTTATTTATAAGCAATTAAAGTTTAGATAAGAGGATTACCTAATAAAGAAAAAAAATTGAGAGTAATACAACTTGTTTTTGTCATATAGTGCTGCTTCACTTATATATTATAAACACATAGTTCGTCTAGAAAGTTTGGAATCATTCTAAATGTAAAAACTATATATAAAACATATTCAAACTTTTTCAACACTATGTATTATATTTATCTATTTATAAAATGCATGTTTTGTAGAAAATTCTTTCAATTTTATATAACAACATAATATATTCATGGAATAACTTCGATTTTTTATAATTCAGTATTTATTTTTTAAACAACTGTGAAACAATCGTATTTACTTTTTAGAATGTATAAATAAAATTTAACTAGGCATTAAAAATTATAAACTGTAATCATAAATAGAAATAAATATTTCTAAGGAATATTTAAAATTTCTTGTATAATAATATGGTTTACTTTAATTTTTTTTTTTTTTTTAAAGAGTTGCTACTTATAATAAAACAAGTTCAGTATAACAGTTACACTATACTAGTTGTATCGTGTTTAAATGACAACGATTTCTCACTATACTCAATACATTTTATAGTCAGAAATATTTATAATTATATTTGATAATTTGAGCTTTTTTTCGATCTCTATTCAAATACGAAGTGGTTATTAATTTATTTTATTGAAAGGCCATTTTATTTGAACACGTGTGTGATGTGTTAGCCTTACTGGAGGATTATCTGTATTTCATTCCCCCTTTTTATTTATTTTGATGAAAATAATATCCCATCATGTAGGTTTGTTAATAAATACAATTGATTTAGCATATTTGTGATGTTAACTGTTTTACATTTTATAGTAATAAAAGCATTAAAACATTGGAATTTTTGGAAATAATGGATTTTGAAACAGTTGTTATGGATTAGTCAATAAATTGCATAAATAAATTCATATTGACCATACATATTTTTTTGGGGGGGATTAGAAACCAAAGTCTGACTGAGACGAGAAAAAATAGATCCTATCATCTATGTAATTCACAAATCATTATAATAAACATTTATGTCCCATGCTAATGACAGTTTGAATTGACCACCACATATACCGAGGAATAATTAGGAGCGGCCTGGACGTAATTCTATACGCATCTATTGATCCCATAATGTAACTGAACCTGCAAAATTAAAACCGTAAACTATGAACATTAATTTGAATACTTAAAATGTAATTTATTCGAATATGACTTACATTTCTGGATTAAAGTTTGTTTCCTAACAATATAGTAGACTGATTCATATTTTCTAAAATTAGATACCCAGTGAGCGTAGTATTTTCAAAAATAATTTGGTAGGATTATAATATTTATTTATTTTGTTCAACAATCTTTGTATGCCGTTCAATACTATATAATTATTAATTGTATTTATAATTGGTTTTTTTCTATATGCATGAAAACATCGAATTGCAATAAATTGTTTCAACGATTTGGTACAGTTGTAATATTGTATGATAAATCATTTGTAAATAATCCAAATTAAAACGGTATGATGGAAAAAAAAACTTAAACATAATACATCGATTCAAATAAAAAAAACGAGATAGTATATTTTATGGACTAAGTGATTTTAACAAATTTCAGAGATAAATGAAGCAGTATTAAATTTATAAGCTTTATATATTCGTTTAATTCCATAACTATATTAATTAAACATAATAGATTTATATAATATCAAACTGATTAAGTATACGCACATTCAAATTTCTTACATTCTAAATATTATTTTTTTTAAAAAACTAGGTAGCTATTTTTAATGAAACAACACAGTAGGTTTGAAATTCGACATCTAATTTATAACAATTTAAACTTGCATTGGTAAGTAACTCCAAAAGTTATACATTTATTTTTGTCATAAACTATAGTAGTTTATATAATTTATAAATATGAATATAAATAAAAATCATAGTTGTTCAAACAGTTGTTATCTTAGATCATAGAGTAAACAAATATCGTTCTACATTGAAGGTACATACTTTATTAGAATTTAGAATGCAATCGTTATACAAAATATAATAGTTATAGTTATTTATCCTAAATCACTGTCTTACATCCTCTTCGAATGATTCTATGATGAAGTTTTACCACTGTTGAGTAAATTCTGATATAAAGTGCGGGAGTGGCGTTTAATTACACGAAATACAAACAGCGGACCCGTTTACCAACATTGGCCTTATTCATAGACTAAATGCATATTGTTTTACTCTGGCCTTTTAATCTAGAGTAATGTGATCATACCATGGTTGAGGGGGGTGACTACTATGCACATGGAGTTATATGAAATGTAGTGGAAGACGATTCGGACTCGTCGAATTAATACGTTACACTCAAATGGTTCCAAAAGACGCATATTATTAAAGCAATAAGGTTTGATAACCATTAGTTGGTTAATTTTTCATGAGGATTATAATATATATAATGCACAAAATATTCCGGCAATGTTAGTCTTACCATTTTTAATTTTGATATAAATAAGACAGGATCTAATCAAATTATTTAGTTAAATTAAAGTTCATTTCTAAGTACAATATTAAAAACTTCATTTAATTTGGTTGATTAATTGAAATATAGACAGTGGTTTTTACTAAAGATAAATAAAAACAAACGCATTAACATCGATATATGACAATCGTTTTAAAAAATACGATTGTATACAGGGATGGTTGTACCTATAATTACTATTTTAAACATTGTCCGTGGACAATTTACAGAATACACTTTTACAAGATAGTTAAAAATGTAATATAAACCTTGACATCGAACATTTTATTTTTAAACACACGATGTTTTAATTTCTAAATAAGTTTATTCGTTTGTCTAGATATCCTTAATTTTTTTTTCTTCCAGATAAAACTATTTAAAATACTTAAAAATTTAAAAATAAATTATTAATTATTTATTGGGTTAAATTTCAGAAATATTAAATACTAATATGATATGCTATATTTACCTAGAACATTTTAAAGTCACAACAATTACCAATAAAATGTATTAAGATAATTAAGTGTCTTAAGGATTTGATCAATGTGATTAAAATAATATTGTATTCAAATTATTATTTTTTTTTCATTACATTATGACACTAGTTCTAATTTTCCTATAGATAAATATAATACTCAAACTCTCATTACTGGTTAAATTATTGGAACCAAAAAAAAAAAAAAAACATTGCTTGGTATAATATTTACTGACGACTTATCTTATGAAATGGACTTACTAACTTATGAGGGAAATAAATGAGGTAATTAAATCTCAGTATAAACATGTTTAATTTTTTTTATAATTTATATTTTATATTAAGGTAATTCTAATCAAAATAGTTTCATAATACATATTTTCCGAAATAAAACAACACTTTAAACGACTGTTAAATATGTATGTTGTAAACATTAATTTCCGTTACGAACATTATTGTCCATACTATTATGTTAAACATTTACAATATAAATTGGTTGTAGTCATGTAATATGATAAAATGTGTAATTTATTTAATTTCTTCTCATTTATAAAAACACCTAAAAAATTAAATAAACAGATAAAAATATTGTATATTAATTAGATAATTATTAATATAAATATTACATTATAACTCAGATATAAAAATTAACTCGTAAATTGTAATTCATAAAAGTCATAGGTGGGTATACTTTTAAAGGTTTAATAAATATAAGTAAATCTACGTGATTTGTCAAATAGGTAATGAATAATGACTTTTAAATTTTAATATAAAAATAAAGCACAAAAATGGAAAACTCTTTTTTTTTGAGATGTGACATGCACATCAAGATTGAAGCTAACAAGGATGGTCATAGTTTTTTTATTTATTACAATTATTAAGTAATACACTGTCAAAACGATTATGTACCTAAGTGTATCTATGTCATAGAATGTTATTCATCATCAACAATGTCATGGTATATTAACAAAAAAACAATTTATTATGTGTAAAACGAACGAATAGCCTGTATATATATATACATATATTTTTTTTGTAATTGGTGTTAGTTAAGTACATATTATTTTTAATTTATACCATTACCACATTGAAAGGAAATGGTTAGGGATTTTTTTTTTTTTGAAGATTACGCTAAGAAAAATTAATTGCTGGTTTTTATTTGGAATTAATACGAGTAAAATATGAAAAAGACCAGAGTTGGTGAGTAGCTCGCGTCTTTTAAGGCTAAAAAAAACGGCGATAAAGGAAATAATAATAATAATAAAAGAGAAAAAACATTATTCAATAAACTATAAAGGCGTAGAGCTGAAAAGTTTGAACGGGGCGGTTCAACAGCGGCGACATGATTAAAAACAAAAAATAAAATAAAATATGCATTTATATACGTCACAACAAAAAGAAAACTAATACCTCAGTGTTTTTGAGGAGTTATTTCCATTTGCCGGTAATGACTACGGTTTAAACACATCTGCTGTCTTTTGCACGCGTGAAATGATCACCGTTGCCGATGACGCAGCCACCGTCACCGGTTTGGGAATAAAACAAATCAAGCATGACGTTTTCGACAACCGACTCTAGACCGTATGACGCCGAGAAATCCGGGAAAAGCGTCGGAAAAGTTAAATAAAAACGTACGTATATTAACGCGGGAGCCGAGATTTTGTTTTGCTTTATTATTATTCCGAAGCTATTATTGCCGGCTTCCCGATCGACGTATGATTAATTCGAACCTGTCAATATAGGTGGCATGCGCGTGTCCTGTCGCCCCTGTAAGAGCAATACAAAAAAAAAAATCAATCCTTTCATTATGCGGCTAATTGGTTTTTAACTCAATCGCCCTCCGGAAACCGCAGATTTCCATTCGTCCGCGTTCGTACAATAGAGTTTTGGATTTCATTGTGGGTGATCTACGAGCCGAGTCGAGGGGAAATTGTCTGTTTTCAACTTTCGGTTTTCAAAAGCCCGGTTGGTTACAAACACATATTATTATATTTTATTCTAAACACTTCATTTCAAACGTTAAATGTTAAACACCGTTGACGTGATCAACTCTGAAATATTGGATGTCATATTCGAAAAAAAAACTGATAATTTGTTCATGAAAATTAATTTTTAATTTTCCAAACACAATCAACAATACCAGATGCGTACGTTCAAGTATTAAACATGTAAATATCCGAGTTTGTAATTTAACTGTGAACAAAATGTATATTTTTGTTTAGTCATAATTTATCTTTTTTTATTATGGCCGGGTCTTTAATTTAAAAAAAAAAAAAAGGTAACTGGGTATAAATTCAAAACTGCAGGGTATTCAGTTCATTGTTGAAAAACTATCGAGTAACGATATAACTGAACAATATTTCTCATACCCAAGTCATATTCTATGATATTTTCTATACTCCCATACTTTAAAATCTATGCAACATTATGTTTTCATTCTTTTGGTTCAGAAGATTTATGGTTCTTTTTAACACTGCACTGTGTTACGTGACTTTTAAATATTTCATCGTCAGTAAAATTGTTACTTTAAAGTCACATGAGTCTACCTATAAGTTATGATCAAATAAAATTGCTAAAGTTAAATTTTATAACGATTTTTTTTTTCATTTTACATATAATATTGTATATATTATTGTATGTAAATATTTTTTAATTCAATATTATTACATTAATATAAAAACGAAATAAAATAGTATATTATAGTAGATTATTTTAAATACATTCAAATAGTTTTTTAACCATTGTTATCACCACCTTTTCATTTATACTTAAATAGTATGTTAACCGTAGTCAATCAACCGATTTAATGTTTGGCTATCACTCTGAGTTACCTACTTAAAACTAAAAAGATATATTTATATAATATAACAAATTCTTTGATCATTATATTAAATTTGAAAAATTTAATAATTTTTAATATTTGCAAATAATTTATTTTGTTTTTATGCCTATGTACATTTATTTAATTTCGTTTCGTTTAAATTTCACTTTTTTTAAAGATAATTTTTACTGAGGCTGTGTGTTATTTCCGTGAGGTTGAACAGTAAGTTTAATTTATTATTAGCTAATAACGACAATAAGTACAGAGTGAAGATATCTCTCATCTTCCTTGAATAAATTTAACATAAATATTAAATTAATTTGTAGATCATTGTGAATTCAATACATTTTTATACGTTTTAATATTATATCTCATGAAAAGTTTACCCCAAGTATAAAGACTAATAATTTTTGCAAAGGGTAATTTTGAGTATAATAGACGACCAATTCTATAACAGCATAATAAAATAACTACCACAGAATATTTTTATTATAATAATCCCACACCATGTATTTGTTCTCATGCATATTTTGTTTACAATATTACTATTCAAAATATTAACATAAATAAGCAATAAATAACTTATTCTAATTATAAGTATAAATAAAACCATTAATTTAAATGTAATTTAAGTTTTTATTTTCCTTTATTAATTTATTTACTATTGTTATTAGTTATATGTACTTGTTATTATTATTATTATTTATTTACTTGAGATACAAAGATTATTTTAAATAAAAGGAATACAGTAAAATTTGTTATATTTCGTGGTATACAATTATAATTTCAGTAACGTATTTTTTTATTGTTTTGTGTAACATTTATGTTATTGTTTGTAGGTACTATTATTATCTCAACAACTAATCATTACAAACTGTTATTTTTCATGTGTTTCGAAATTATGTTAGAATTTTTTCAAACATTTATCATTTCTAATAATGCGTTGCTAGCCAAATGTTTATTAAATTGTAACTGCTTTTCATTATTTATTACTTAGTGGTTTAAAAAAATCAAATTTTAAATAACAATTATAATTTATAACTATAATATATATAATCTAGTTTAAGGATTAACGTCCTGAATAATGAGTGTATTGAGTATTATTATAGTGGACAATTTATCAATAAATTATGTATATTATATATGTTTATATATCTAAATCAATACATAAAAACAAAATTTCAAGTAAATAATGAGTTGTTACTTATGCTTAAAAAATTTTAAAATATCCTTGGTATAGAATCGTATTTGGAGTGTGTATACCATTTATTTCCATCAATTCGCGAATTTGGCGTCTAGAATTGACGCGATTGCTAAGGCTGTGGACCGATTTTTCGTACAAGCCACTTTTAAAACAAACGAACTACGTGAACAGAGGAGTGACGGTGATGAGAAAAGGTCGAAAAGCCGTAAGAAGCGTAAATTGTTTTCGAAAAACAATAGATTTTCGAAAAATTTGAAAACCAACCGGCCGCCACAGCGACGAAGGTACTCGATTGAACGCCCCAAGGAATCGACGGGCCGGGTGGGCTGTAGAAACGAAGCGGTGTTTAATTTTGTACTTCACGAACTTGTTTCATAATGACAATTCCTTATGACTACCGCGGCCCGCGGAAAAAAAAGACAAATTTCTATAGCATTTTATTTATTAAGATTATATTATTATACTTACGATTTTTTTGTTACAGTTTATTCATGTGTCATGAATTCGTTTTACTCACCTGAAAAAATATAGTATTTGAAATATTATTTTTGGCTGCAAATAAAAAAAAAAAATTAAAATTAGAAACAGTGAATTTAAAGAGTAAGTCTTTGAAAAGTAATATTATATGTTCATCTCATTTCTTCAAGATTACTTCATAAAAGACATTTTGTAAATATTCATCATATGTATTTTAGAGGTATTTACACACTTTTCAAAGCAAATAAATAATATATTATAAAAAAATAATATTTCTTGGTGCTTTTATATATATTGAAATGCATGCCAGCATAATATAGTCTCATGAAAAAAAACTTGGATACATACATATTCTTTTAAGAAAACTATATTTGGTGAACAAGAATTTTGATATCAAGGTGGTTAAATGACAATGTGTGAATGCCCAAACAAAATAAATGAAATGAAAAATAAAACATGTAGTCTCGCCAGTAAAACCTAATATGAAACACAGTCAAGAAAATGAAACAGCTGCTGTCGCAAAATATATATTATGACCATAGTATTGTTATCGTGTTGTATATTATTATTATATTTTGAAATCATAACGAACTTCTTCAATCCTAACACGTCTTTTATTAGTTACTAATGAAATATACTGTAGTTTTAAATACCTAATAAAATGATATTACTAATTTCATGTTATTTAGTCTGTTGTACGTTGGTATATATTTACACAAATATTCGTGTTGATTAGGTATCGTTAAATGAACTAATATTTAAACTATTTTTTCATACTATAGAATTATTGAACATTATACAATTTATTTAGAGGTCTTGAAAGTATTGTCAATAGTCAATGCAAAAAATAAAAAATGGTTTTTTATTTTATTGTAGTACATTAAAATATAATATTAAATTAGTGAACAATAATTTTATTGCACTATATGAAATTATATTTACTTAAAAATGTATACAATTCAAAAGTTCCAGACTACCTAACATTTTACATTGAAAAAAAAAACGTATGAAGTAATAAAAATAATCACTTTCCATATTATTATTTCAATTAAATCATTTGGCCTAACTAATCGGTTTTTCTTTTCATGCGGAATGAGAATGGCGGAGCGCTAGTAAGCTATCATTGATTTATGTCATTCATGCCCAATGGGTTAATCGCACGTTAAACTGATGAAATATTCGTGACTTGATACATCAACTCAAGGATGATGAAAAACTAAAAATAAACGATATCATCTTATTAATACTTGAAGAATTATATATAAAAAAAAAAAAAAAATGATTATTTGAGTTTTTAAAATAATCATTAATTTCAAGTTAAAACTACCGGAGCGAGTGGTTTAGAGTCGTCCGTTGATTTTAGTGTCGATGTAGACACGGCCATGGACCTTTTGTGGTTAGGCATAGGATGTATACCATTAATTAAATTAATAGTATACGTACGGAGTAGAGTTTGAACCGTGACTCAGTTTGGAATCCTAACGCGTAATCGTGTTACGATGTAATCATAACTTCGACGTATTTCTTAACTAGGATGGTTATTTGGGTGTTGTACTGTTGAAGAGTATATTACGAGATCACAACTGCAGTGTTGGTAGTTAGTACATACCATATTTACTTATAACTTATACTGAACTCACTGAATCTACATAATACGTCCATAGAATAACAGTATAATATGTATATATTTTTTGATATTTATTTATTTTTGTTACGGACATGATTTACAAAGAATAACATGGCTTATTATTATTAATAATTATATTTTGGTTAAAGTTTCAATGAATATAGGAAGGTAATTAAAATCGAGTGGCTAAAATTGTGCTGATTAATTATTTTATTGGATAAACACATTATTTTTTGGAATTCAAACCAATTGCGTGAGAGCAATTTCTTTTCCATACATATTCGTAACAAGTAGTTTTAATTAAATTACGAGGTGTCTCCCATTGATTTAAGAAAAAGTATGAGCAAGTTTACATGTTTTCTTGACATTTGACAGACAATTAATACTATAATATATTATAATAATATGATTATTTATTATACTATGCATATTATAAATAAATTACACACATAAATTCCTCTTAACAGTTGGTTGGACGACTAAAATATCAATACACTACCTACACGTAAGAGAAAATAGTTTAACAATAATTAATAGGTATAAGCACTATTTACAATTTATCTGGGCTGAGAGCACGGAAAACACAGCAGGTAGCTACATTCACTGCGTGGCATAGGTAACTTACTATAGTTTACAGCTATTCAGCAAGTCTCACTAAAGTTACTTTAGTTAGTATAATTTTTAAGGAATAAAAATTTTTTTTTTAACTGTTATTTTGCAAGAGTATAATATTCTACTCTTACTTAGGCTTTAGAAACGATAAAATATATCGTAAAGGGAACTTGCCTATGACTTGGTTATGAACCTCTGGGTATACCTACACTATGACATTATGTAGAATATTTTCTTAATATTGCTGTTAGTTGTTGTAAATGTGATGTATTTGTAAAAGGGAGTAGTACCTATTCAGTCACACGACTGAAATTTGCTGGATAATCGTTGGCCGTGCCATCCACAGAGCATCGTATATAAGCGTAGACACTATTACGTGCATCTAAAATTGCATCATCTTAATTATGCATTTGTAATGAAGAGTAGTATTGTATACTCGAACCGCGCTCTTCGTTAAATTGTTATTGTTTTGTTTGGAGACGTCTATAAGTCATAACAACTGTCTTCCCAAAATTAATTTCGTCTAATAAAGTCACACCCGCCGTCTCAAGCTTTGCTCATGGTATAAAACATGACGTATTATTGTGTTTATTTATTTCAACTAAAAAAACTACGCATTTTCACGAACTCAAATTATTCCACTATTTATTCGTTCCATAATTCATATTTACGATGGGTCGGAATCGTTTATTACAATGATCGGTCGCTATAAAAACTTGGAATGAATAAAATATTATCTTTGTGTAGGGCTGTCTGACCCTGAAGAAGTCGTCATTTACTTTAAGCTGTATTGTGCGTTATATCAGTAATGCAGGAATAAAAAAAAAAGGACATCTTAGTGAGGTAACTTTAATTTATATTTTACGTATTAATATTATGATCTTTTATTAGTTATGAATTAACAATTACAACAGTCAGAGACCGCTGCGATTGATATTTTCGTACTGAGCATTTAAATTGTATTATAAATATAATAGATATTGGTAGGTATATCTTTGTTTTTATATATATATATGAATGCAGAAAAGGGTTGTTTTTTCCTGTAAAATATATGCATATATATATAAATATTGAATGACTTGGTTCAATCCCTGCAAATGCGTTTTAAACTTTTTTGTTGTTTTCGAATAAGTTTTTTTTATGCTTTTGGCCCTACCGTCACTGAATCGGTCTCGTCCGATTGTGGAGCCCAGCGATAAATCCGTTCAGCCTGTCAGCAAATTTGGTTTTTGCCATTAGACCGACCACCACCATCGCCACCCAAAGCCACCGCCACAACCACCGCCACCAACAGCACTCCACCAAAGCTCTGTTGGCGCGCGCGTGTTTTTTTCTCTCCTAGCGTTCTCTCTCTCTATCTATCTCTTCACGGGGCCCTGTATAATAAAGCCATTTTTGAAATACTAGCCGTCCGGTGGCCGTAAATCAAACGCATTTGTCTGGGGCCAACCACACCGCCGTGCCGGTCCGCCCGCCCGCTAACGCCCAGGAGATCATAATTCATGGCTCGCGTCCACGGTGATGGTAGTGGCGCGGTGGCGTGTAATGCCCGAGAGCTGTTAGGCAAGTTCGAGCGAGAAAGAGGATAGGAGTCGGTATATATAGGAGAAGAAAAATTACTTTACAACAGCAGCCGCTACCACCACCCTAGTGGTGGTCGTCGATGGAAAACTTTCACCCGAGTCATTGCGAGAGCACCGCGGGTGACCTGCCACTGATGGCGGTATAATAATATGTGCCAATTGTCTTATAAATCTTCCAACGGTGAACGGCGTCGAGTCAAAAGCCCCGAAAACATCAAGAAATTCCATGAGATTATTTAAACTTTTCGTTTTCTCAGTTCACTAAGTGGCAGTAACTGTCATATTACATCAGTGTCTTTTGATAAAACATTTGATAAGATTGTATTGGGTAATAAATAACATCCTTTTCTACTGTGACAACTTTTGCAATATTTTTCAACAAATTTTCAGTGTCACTTTTGTACGATTAGACATGGTATAATATTTTTGTCCTTGAAAATGTCTTATCTTTAAGTTGTTGTGTAGAACTTATAAGTACATAATATAACAAGTTTTAACTTAATTTTTTTTTTTTAAGTCAACATTATTTCTTTAAAAACTGCATACATCATAATCTAATATTGTACATATATATTAAATGATTATTGTTCATTCAAGTATATAGGTAGTAATGTAAATTATATTATATACTAATTTAATATTATTTTCCCAAGTGTGAAACTTTATGAATTATAAATCACTCCTTTCAGGAGATTGAGTCTTAAAAGTTTAGTTAATTTGAAAATAATGGATAATCATATTGAATCTGGTCCAAAATACATGTGACTCGACAACTTACATTTGAAGAAAAATAATGTCAACATACGAGATTATCGCGATGACGCTGATTTGATTTTCTGTCGTGTGCACAATTATGTCAGAAAAATATAACAAACCAGATGGATCGGCCATGGCACATCCGTTTTGCAGATGCTGTCTGCAAAATTGAAATGTACTTCCCTACAGTTCTACTGTGAAAAATTGCGTAGAAATTAAGGACGAGGCTTGGCTGATATAACATTAAAAAGACCGTCGAGAAAATTACATTAAATCAGAGCACGTACGACTGTCTAACTATGTCAAATATTGTGTCAAGTTACTATATAACCGTTGAATCACTGTAACTCCTTCTGAACCGTCCCTTTATTTATTTTAATCCTTTGTTTTTAATGAAGAGAATTACTGCATAACATTGAGTGGTTAATTCGAATACTTGGACATGCTTATATGTTTTTTCTTTTATGTTTCTGATTTTTTATGTTATTTTTTAAATTTTTTTCTAGTGATTTTAGTATAAGAAAAAATATAATTTTACCCATGGGATGAACTCTTATTTAGTCGTAATGTGATTTCAAATTTTCAGGCACTATAATTATAATATTATATTGAGAGAGATTTATAGTTAAATATTTAATTTTTTCTAACTAAACATGAAAAATAATTTAAAAAAATAAAATAACAATGTTAGTAATGGGAAATAAAATACTTCATACTATGTCAAAAACAATAAAATAATATAATTTAAGGTTTTACTTGTACAAATAGAAATTATAAATAATTTTCAAAAAATATTTAAAAATAACTATTGACTTATACTTATACGTTTAGAAAAATTTATAGGTAGGTGTAGAATATTGTATTTATTTTTTAATAAAAACCTAGGTAAAATTCAAGGTGATAAATAAATATTGAAAGAAAAAAATTGTATTTCAACCATTTCAAAAATAGATTAAAAAGTATTGATGTACAAAATATTTGTTTAATTTTTAAAACCTGCATTAAGGATGAAATTTGTGAGAATTTTAATTAGTATAACTAATGAATGAGGAATAGACTCACGAGAAATGTATATCAAAAGAATAGAAGAGAGAATATTATACCTAATATTTGTTAATAATGTATTTCAGCTTTGAATATAAATAATATAACCAATAGACTATTTCTAAGGTTTTTACATCTAAATAAAATAAATATTACACCAGTATTCCATGTTTTTTATCAACATTTTAAATCGAATGTACAAGTTAATCATTATTAATATTATTAATGTTATTTTATATACCTGATGGGCGATGATTAAATAAATAATATAATTGTGACATAGTGGTTTTCAATCGTTAGATTATAAATCATTATAATAAGGGAAATGTATTGTATTTTATAACAAACTACGTTTAAATTGTAATTTTAATTTACAAAAAGCATAATTATAAACTTAATTTTAATGTTTTAATGAATTGTACAATCATTAATAAATTAACAAGTCTTCTTCGAAAGACAAATAACACATCAACAAGTATACTAGAAATATATTTTCAATATATCTAAATTGTTTTTTGTATAGAAAACTGTTAAATATTATTATATTATAATCGTTCTACTCATAAAAGTTATTGCCCTACATTATTAATATTTTGTATTAATATGTATGCATATAAAAATATAGATAAATATAAATATCAACAAAACTATACACACATACATACATACATACATACATACAAATATTAAAATATACATCTAACCATTTTGAAAAATACCACCATTTCTTATTTTAAAAAATTATATCTATACTAATAATATAAAGCTAAAGAGTTTGTTTTTTTGACGCTCTAATCTCAGGAACTACAGATTCGAATTGAAACATTATTTTTGTGTTTTTGTTCATTTATCGAGGAAGGCTATAGGCTATATAACATCACGCTACGACGAATATGAAACCCGGGAAGCTGTTCAAATAGGGATTTTGAGATTTACAAAGGAAGTATTTTGTATAAATGGTTGCTATTGATTATTAGAGAAATAATTAGTATAATTTGTTTTACTATCAGTCTCCATTGGTTAATCTGGCAGATCAGGTGTAAGCATGCGTCAAATCGAATTGCCTTCCAAAGTGGCTGAGTTACACTTATAGCCATTCATCGCCGTTGTCCACGATCTGATGTAGTCAGATTGCCTATCAGGGTGACTGAGTTGCACCTACTGCAGCGAGTTACCCCAAAAAAGGAGTTGAACAATCACAATTTTTCTTATAGTTATCATTTTTAATGGGAAACAAAGTGCACGGGATCAGCTAATAAGATATATAAATACAATTGTAATTCTAAAACTGAAATTATAAACATTTAAAGAACGTCGTTTTAGCTAGTATAGTTTTTTTTTTTTTAAACGTACTGACTGAATAATTTTATGTTCTTTTTTTTGTTAGTATTCCATGAATTTTATCTCCAATAAAGTCTCTACCCTAATCATTATAATATTCATTGTAGCAGTATTTGAGTTGTACTGTACCATTCTTCTTACTTCCGGTCGAATGAATCTATTGAATGTATTTCCTAAAACCTACTATATACATATTATATTCAAACCTATTACGTACATTTTTTTTTTAATTTTACATATTCATATGATCGAAATAATAATATAATACCATATACATTTATTTTTGTACCTGCATATAAAATGTTGTAATATAATCCAATTTGGTATTATATTTCTTTTATAAAACAATTTTGATTTGATTGTAAAAGTGTGGAAACTGAGTAGTATGTTAGTATTATTAAATGAAATGGGTACCATATAACATGTTATTAAATCTCATCTTACAATATTACGATTTACGGGTACCTATATATTACATTTCATTATTTCAACAATCAAAATAATATTGATATTTTTTTTACATTTATTTTATGTTAAATTAAAAATAATGATCATTCTATCAAATAAATATAATTGTAATTTGACCTATGACATTTTCACAAATTAAATGAGTATGTCATTGCATATAAACAGATAAAAGTCTCAAGTAATAAACGTAGTAAAGATTACCATTTTAACTTTCATGATTATCATTATTTCTTGCCTATTATTACACGACAGTGATTTTTCTTTCAAAATAAATTATTTAGTTGGTTCTATTATGAGTTATAAAATTAATTAAGCATTTTAAGTATAAGCCGTAGATTAAAAATATCGCAGAATCAACACTATCTACGCTCGGTTAATGGTAAGTAAATGTACAACATGTATGGATATACTATTAGATTTATATGGTATTCGTACGGATTCCAAAATGAAATTTTAAGCCAACATCGACCAATGTTATACTCTATTTTCATACAAACATTTGGTATGTGGTTGAAATAATATGATAATAATATGTAATAACGTATTACTATTATCTTTGCGCCTGCATATTTCAATTTAATCAGCTCTGTGTTTGTACAATATTATAATACTATATTCAATGTCCCGAAGAACAGATTAATACCGTGACACGAAAAACCATATTGGCGCACTTTAAATACTACACACGAGTGTTGTTAATACGCAACGAAACCGTTGAATTCCACTAAACACGTCGTGAATATTATGCTGCAGTGACCACAGCCCGCACCACCACGTTTTAAAGGCAAATAAAAAACTCGTCATTGTGAATTCGTTTTATAAATTTTTACGTTATTGTTGGGAAAATATTCGGCTTAAACAAATTTTAATAGCACAGAACCGCCGCCACGGGGGTCGGTGATCGTGGTATTTTTTTTTTATTTTTTTTTTTGTAGAATATCGGCGACCGGGGCCTGTGGCGGAATACGAAATCACCAGCCCCCACCGGTGCACCGACCGCAGACGCCACTGACACGGCCGGAAAAAGGACGGGTTGACCAAGAGAATCGGGGACGAGTCGTATAATTTTGATCCCGAGAAACAAATGTTGCACACGCAGCGGTGGTACGCACGGCACGCGGCCGGTTGGCTTCCTTGAATTTTAATAACCACTCTCCGCCCACCACCGCTACTGCAGTTACACGTCCCGCCACTTTTGCGGCCGTCCGTCACGCTCAATCTGAAACTTTCCGTTTTACAATAATAATTGTCCGGGTTCCAACCTTGGTATATATGGTATATATATATTATATATATATAAATATAATACATAAAGCAGTTTTAATAGTTGAACCCTCGCAAAACTAATAATTTACGTTAATACGTTGTACCAGTAAGTGAGAGTAACTCACGGTATTGTAACTATACGCCTTTTGTGTTGTTTTTTTTTTTTTTATCATCACACGAATGCGAAATACTTTACAGTGTCTACGTTATTAACATCGTTCTAGGAACATTAACACTCGTCAGTATAATATTTTGTTATTATATAAAATCCGTTCTTCTGCGAGGTCCGAGGAAATAATAATACGTTGCAAATATTGTACCATGTTTTATTTTGAAATTCAGAGTAGGTATACTATTATACTACAGGTATGATTTCAATTGGTAAATTAAAAGCATACATTTATTTTGTTTGATATGGAAATACATTTTTCAAGTGTAAATAATCTTAATAAACAGCTGTTCTCAATCTGTTCATTTTATACTGAAAGAGTTACATATCATGTTTATTTTATTAATTTATAAAAACCATAAGTCATAACAATGTTAAATTATAAATGTATATTAATTTATGTTTTAAAATACCTAAGTGACTTAAAAATAATGATGAGCCACGGGCTAGGTTAGATTAGGTAACAGTCTAACCTTCTAAGGTTTCCAAACTTTTTACCCTTATCACCAATTAAAAAAAAAATCCTACAGCCATGCACCACCTTATACTACGTCATGAATAAGTTAGTACACAGAAAGACCAATTTATTTATTTTATATTTGGCCCTAATTATTGAACTTGTAACTACTGTCCCTCCGCTCCTTCGATAGTTTAACACATCCAAGGGAGTGATATCTCCCACTTTTAAAAACACTAATGTTATAATATGATGTATATGATCAAATTAGGATAAGAAAAATATATATATGGAAATTAAGTGTGTTCCAATGTTTCAGTAAATTATTTTAAATGTAAATAGATATTTCTCAATATTATTTTAGTTAGTTTAATCAAGCTATAATCATTATCAAAAAATTAAATGAAACCGTCAGTACACTTTAACTTGTTATTAATTATTGATTCAAAAATACTTTATTAACTAGGTATATATTTATTTTACTTAAATTAATTAATTCTCAAACTAAATTCTTTTAATGCAATATATTTTATAGAAATGGTTGATTTAAAACCATTTATTTCATTTATTTTATTGATTTACAATAAATTAAATTATTAAAGAATGCTAATAATATATTTTAATATGTGAAATGTCCATGGATAAATATTTAAAGATTTTTTTCAATACATGAAAATATTGCACTTGATTTTCCAATACACACAATATTGACATTATTTATTAATTACTAAATACAGTTAAATAACTATCATATTAATATTTTAATTGCATTTGGTTTATAAAACAACGGTAGTCAGAATATATGCAGTTTACCCATTAATTGTATATTACTAAGTACCTATTGGTTATTTTATTTTTATTTTATTAATACCACGTAATATATTTTAATGATACATTAGTAGACAAGTCTTAATAACGTTGTACTACAATGGCCATTGAAGAATATTGATGAGCAAACGCATTTCGTATCTAATGATTTACGATTATTAGTTATAATAACAATGTATTTTATCGTGGGTTTTACACAGTTGCATACAGTGAAAACCACGAATGCACAACACTACAACAATTGTACAGTGCGCATAAAACTTGATATCTGGCGTGCACGAGAAGCGTGATATATACACTAATGTATTTAAATTTGAAAAGAAGAAAAATGGGTTTCGGACGATCGTATCAGCTAAAGAAATTATTTTCTCCTCACAGAGCGCGCGCACACACGTCTTATGCAATACTGTGCATATTAATATTATAATTTTCTCGCTCCCTAATCAACGTTCAGGGTTTTGGGATTAAGCCAGCATTCACACCGAAATCGATAGCGAGCAAAGTGTAGTGCGTATTGCACTCGGCGTATGTGTGTGCCACAACCGTGCGGGAAACATATATGCAAAAATTGTCCGTTTGCGTGCGCGTCGCCCCGGAGCCCTCCCCGCCCGCTAACAGCCCTATCATCCGGCCCACACCTCCGATGGCCGTTCTCTCAACTTCGGGGATTAATTCAGTATAATGTGCGCGGTTTTTGGATTATTAATGGTTTTTAATAGCGGCAACGCAGTACGTGGGGACGGTAATAAATCACAGCGGTAGTGACACACAGTGTTTTATAAGCGACGGTGTGGCGTCGGGACGAGTGGCGGTTAGGGGGGTGGGATGTTTACCCTTGTTTTATTGTTAGAATTATCATCGCGGCAGCCGTGTGTCTATGGTGGATTTATGTACCGTACACTTACCACGAGAGTGGCAAGTTTTGTCCCAGCTCGGTGTGATAAGCGAAAACATGAAAGAAATAGCAAAAAAATGTTTATGCTTAAGTGTCGCGGGTCAGGTGATTGTAAGTGTTTTGATATATTTAAACGTCAACTCATCTAATCGGATCATTTTTTCGTTGCATTAAATTCCAAAAGACAGTCAGCATATAGCACGTGCGTTGCCACAACATCGAGCTACCACCCACTGACACCATCAGTTGTTTGACATGGTGAAATGTTGAACTGAGTCCATTGATCTTATAGTAACCCGTAATAAAACTAATATTTATATCAATACGTGTGTATTATTCTACAGTTTTATTGCTAACCATACATTTATCTATGATATGAAATACAATCATACGTATAATAATATGTGGCTTTGTATATAAACCTAACTGTGACGGAAATTAAATGTCTTATCAATTAAGTACCTACAAACATAATAATTTGTTATTTCTCCCATACATCTTTCATCAACAGTTTTATATACGTTATAAGATTATACCAGTCTTATTTTGGTTATTCATGTTTTCATGTTGTGAAAAAATATATTTTTTACATACAATAAATTTAGTACAATACATGAATAATAGGTATATATAATTTGATTTGGACATTAACCATCAGTTAAATTGAATCCTTCCAAAATGTTTTATATATCGTATTATAACTTAATTTCTTTATTTTTAGATTATATTTTAAACGTGGTAAATTTTGGTAAAATATACTACTAACGATTTTGTATTATACTATTTAAAATACAAATATAAGAAAATAATTGTCAAAAAGGATTTTATATAGTTGTTTGAATTAAACAAAATCAGTTTTCTTCATCCTATAAACTATATTATTATAATGTCACACTGTTTCTCTGTATAATTAATATTATATTATACGAGAAGAGAATATACTCCTAAATGATAACAGATGTGATAAAAATAAGTAACATTCTGTAAATATGACTTATGTAGAGATATAATGATATAAATATAGTTTAATTATATTAAAGTTTAGGATCTCTATTGTATTTCACATAATTATTGTTTAACATTATAGTTATAAAGAAATACAATCAACATAATCTCCCGGATTTTAGTAGGTGTGTTTAGTAGGACTCTGTAATGGACGAATTAAATTTGAATTGAATGATAATTCATTGTATATGGTGAAAAATGATTCTGATCGGAAACTGTCTGTCAACTTATATTTATAAAGATATTTTACAATATAATATTTATATTGCTTTAAGTTATTTATTTTTGTGTGACTGACACGCTATACGTTGAACTATTTTTTACAGTAAACAAATCACATAGTATAATATTGTTTAATAATTATTTTTAACTATTTCATATAACATTGTTGTTATTAACATATAAATCGATACTGTAAAACGATGCGTATCGTGGTATAAATAGCTTAAATATAATCTCTGAGAATTTTACTTTTGACCCTCGAAGTACCAACTAGATGAACTTTGATCAGGATCTAAAAACTAATAAGTATTTATAAATTATTGAATACACACACACACTTTATCTTCAATTAATATTAACTATGAAAACGCTTTGTGTTGATTTCAGTATTATTATTTTTTTTAGCTTTAGGTTATAAAATCATAATTTTTTCCTTCGACTAAAATACACATTTTGTTTGATTACCATTAATTATTATTCTCATCGATTTGATCTAAACCTATACTGGAAAACCGACGAGAAGGCTTAATATTGAAATTAAGTAGTCTCTATTATAATATCTTATGATATACATGACATATATGTATACAATTTATTATGAATCATTATTAAATTAAAATTAATATAAATTAAAACTAGAATCGTTTTAAGAAACTTATTGTTAGGAATATTAAAACCAATCTAGAAGTTGTCTATATTATTTTCATAAAATGTTCATAGTTATAATCTAAAATCATAATATTATTAATGTAATAACTTTTTTCTTCACACATATGTACCAGATTTTGCCTAATCAAAACGCCGGCGAATAACTATATAATTGTTATGAATAATATCATTATCTAATTAATAACCTTATTACTTTAAATAAAAAATATATTGTACCTATAAAATGGATAGATACTTATCTCAAGCCATTATAATAATGGATATAGATAATGTTTTTAAATTCTGAATAATATTATAAAGTATACTATTGTAACCTATTACACGACGAGAATTTTGTCACCCAATATATTATTATATCAACAGAAGATAATAGTATTATTATTTTTTTTGTTTTATAACTTTTTTATTTTCAGTAGAGTTGAGTTACATATTATATAAAAACTTTTTTTTCACGTTTACAATTATAATATATTGTTAAACTTGTGTGCTTTTTGAACACATATACTAACAGTTGTAGTGGCTTAAAGTGATGTGGCAACATAATACAATATGCAATATGCATTATGTATTTGTTTGGTTTGAGAATATTTAGATTTCACACAATGTTTTATTTTACAATTTGTTAAACATTGTCGTCTAGATTTTTGTTCCATTTACATGTGAAAAGTAGAATTGTTATAATTTGGTTTTATATCAATGTAAATAATACGCAAATCCTATGGTTCAAAAACTCTATTTTATCTTAACAGTAACTTTTATCTACCTTTTTATGTCAGACAATAACTAATATTATTACAAAATTAATTAAAACAATAAGTATGAAGTTTCAACGTATTTATCGAAAACTAGTTAATTTCACATAAACAAGAAAATTATCTTTGTTCAAGTTATGATACGAGTATAAACAATATATTACACTTTTAAAATAAACTTAAAAAAATTTAATTGATACAATGATTTGATTTATTTTTATTTAATAAATCACAACAGTTGAATATATTTTAGAACAAAATATAATATACAAATATGATGAATTTATTTTAAATTATTTAATAATCAATATAATATCGTATTCCAAATTAACACTAAATGTCGTTCTTTATTTTTGTTAAGTTGTTGTCTTTATTATTCCTAAAAACTTCTTTTAAATAATATATTTTTTAATTGTATGAATAATAAATATTGTATAGTTATGTTAATTTCAAATATTTTAATTTTTTAGCCCATCGAAATATTAAAACTTAAATTTGATTTCATTATTTAATTTATTTAAAAAGATTATAAATAATGAATATATTATAATAAGTGTATGTTATACATTTGAATTAATATTCAAGTATTAAATTCTAAATATAGTTTGTTATTTAAATGTTTATGAACATTTTGAATTTCTTTAATGCATTATATTTGTAACTTAGAATTAAATTTAAAATCTTGTACGAGAAAAAAATAGTTAGTGTGTATATGTATTTATAAATTATATTAGTATCAAGATACGTTTTTTTCTTTTATGAGTTATGACGATTTTCAAGTTGTTTTTGTTCATTGAATTATGGTGTGAACGTTTCTAAGACTTATAAATAAATTTCAAAGAAATCAGAACACTACTTACAATTTTATCGATAAGACTATGCGTTGCAAAAACATAATCTATTCCTACATATATGTAAAAATCTTTAAACAAACAAAATAATACCCAGAGATAGTTGAAAATGTAATTCAATGATAAAAATAAAATCTTTATTTTATGTAAATACTTTTTTATGACTTTATCATAAATCTTATGTCACACGTCAAACACTCATGCTCCTCTATAACAAATATGAAAAATTGAAAATATGTGAATAATAATATAAATTAAATAATTATTTGTTTTTAAAATCGAGTCTCCTTTTATTGCATGTTATATTAATAATATGTATCATAACTATTAACATATATCAAAATAATTTTCTTTAATTATTAGAGATAATAAATGTGTTGAAATTATTCATTTTTGTAATACTTATAGCAAAATAAATTTGAATGTTCTTGTTTTTGGAATGACTAGAATGTAGCCGGTGTTCATAACTTTAAATGAATTTCAGTGTGTAAACTCTGTGTGAATATATATATATATATATATTATTTTGAAATAATTCGAAATATATTAGCAAGCATGTACATTGTACATAGTACTGGTCCTTACATTCCAATGTATCGTTCAATGTTGTATAGAATAATAACGATCAGGCACAATGTGGAGTTCTTGACAAACACTTAACGTTGTTCCTACCGACAAATGATATATATAGGTCTTAATAAAATATAAATAAAATATTATAGTGCCTCGTATTTATTAATGCACTACGAAATTAAAGCAGAAGCATTTTAATATAGTACAATTTTGATATAATAAATAACTATGACAATATGATGTAAGACCAAACATTTTTTAGATGAATGAAATTCTATAAAAACTATGGCTCATAAAAAATTATCCAAAAATAATTAATTATATATTACAAATCTGTCAAACACTATTTTAGTAATTCATTCAAGCTTTGAAACAGTATGTAATAGATTTTGGGTTCAATTTTTGTTTTCATTAACTATTAATTTATATAAATAAAACCAATTCTATTATAATGTAGTCAAAATATAATGGTACTGTTTCTACATCAGTGCTTAAGAATTATGTTTTACAACTAAGATAGCCAGTAGCCACAGCTGTTAAACCATGGTTGTCTGCTAATTTCTTGACACTAATTTGTTCAGTAAGCTGTAACGCTCTTAGGAATGCCATTCTAATGGTTTCTTGCGTGTTCTCCGGTCTTGGAACGGTCTACAAAGATGTGGGATTAGTGCTATTTTTTACGAAAAACACTTCAAAATAACTTTCTGTTTTTGTGAAATAATATGTTATTTTTTGATTATGTTGATGATTTTAATATATTCACTAATCAAACAAAAAAAAAATGTATTAAAATAAAAACAAAGTTATAAAAACTCTTTTTTTTTAGTTTATTGAAGTTATAAACTAAATGTTACAGATTTTTAAAGTTAAATAGCTTAAATTAGTTAGAATACTTAGAAAATATTAGAGTAAAAGTTATAGGTACTTAAACAATGATAATTTAAGGATAGGTATTTAAAATGTTCCAAGTTTCTACCATCAATGTTTTTTGAATAAAAATGAATCATTATTATATGTTTGAATATTTTTTCATCAATATTTTAACACAATTTCAATTGCTATGAAAGACTACAACATTACCTGGCTTTTAATTGCATAATTTAATTTAATCAAAGATATTATATTTTTATTACCATTAAAAATAACTTATTAGGAATTCATATACATTTTAAATATAAAGCTCTATAAAAAAATTTTGTCATTTTGATGACTTTTGTAAGAATGGCAACTGTATACGATTAAACAAAAAAAATAGTGAAGATTTAATTTTTTAAATAATTTGTTTGGAGTTTACACAATGTATGAATATCTTTGAATTTTTAATCAAAAAACAAAAATGTTATCATACATACCTAAATCGAAACAAAATTTAAAAACTTGAAAATTTTAAATATTTATGAATAGTACAAATAGAGACAATTTACCATGTCTGATAAAATTTTATCTATCTAGCAAATGGTAATTCAATTATTTGGTGACAATGTCAAGTCTCTACAATCATTAATTTTTGAATTATAACAAAACAACAAACTTGTTTTGTCATACATTGTTTTTAAAAGTTCTAGTTTTTCCCTAATAACATTTTGTGTTTTTTGATTCTTATAAAAATACTAGTTTAAATTATAAGCGGAGTGATTAATGTATTAGTTTTAGACTGATGTGTTCTTTTATGCGGCATCTTCTTTTGGAACAGTAAAAATGGTTCAATCTTTAACTTTTCTAAGAGTGTTTTCTAGTAAAAAATCGGATTTAGATAGTATACGAAGTAGATAGGTTAGGTAAAAACAAAACATTCCTAGTACTTTTTTTAAATAATCAGGAAAAACAAAAAAGTGTCAAGAAAAAACAAGATTTTTTACGTAAAACCAGTTTTTGACAAAATACATTATGTTTTTTTTATTATTAAAAAGTGAATAATATTAGGAACTTATACAGTATACAAACAAATTGT
Organism: Nasonovia ribisnigri; assembly: GCA_027563435.1. Classification (NCBI taxonomy): domain Eukaryota; kingdom Metazoa; phylum Arthropoda; class Insecta; order Hemiptera; family Aphididae; genus Nasonovia; species Nasonovia ribisnigri. The sequence continues at coordinate 59,471 of JANEHU010001784.1, forward strand.
GTAATTTGTATTAAGACCAACGTTTTAACACATTTTTACATTGTATACTCATAAACCTTATACTTGCTATCCAAACAAATAGGAACTATACCTACTTTATTATTTTATCTACCATTCAATAATATAGCATAATTTTTTATAATACTATTATAATTAGAATTTCAAACATTATTGTATTTAAAAATTTTGTATAAAAATTCCAGTAAATTTCTAATGCTATAATATGCCAAACGTTATACAGATTACGATTCTAAATACATTACTAAAATTCAGATCTTACGGGACATTGAAAATTGAAAAACGTGAACTCTTTCCGCGTCGATACGGGTTTTAAAAACATTTAATAACAATATTCGTTGTGAAACCACTATATAAACAGTATAATGTCTAAACTCGAGATGTACATAAAATACCAAGTCGACAAATAAATCAAAATTTAAGCGACTGCAGTAAGACGTTGGCGACGTGACAATAACGTCGAAGACATCACGGTACAGACGTGTTTATATCAATATTATTGTTTTCGATTCGACGTAGAAAACGGTATATAGAACTCGAGGCCCATACCGAAAACCTACTCATTCGGTGACAACGTCTCTAAAAACACCGACTGGATTCGTCGTCGGACGTAGGTGTGCCTACCTGTAGTACATATATTATACGATAGATTTATGCGGGGCGAGTTCCGATTCCGTGGCTTGGAGGTACTCTCGAGTCGCAACTCCAGCAGGAAATCTCTGTTCTACGCGTGTGTGAATAATATGGTAATTGCGAGCAAACAATATAAAGGGACCGCGCGTGCCGCGGTGTGAAAGGTGGAGGGGCCCACCTTCCGTTGAACTGTAACGTATATAATAATATAGCGGTTGTGGCGTCACAACGATATAATAATAATTACTATGATAATAACTCGTGAGTAGTGTGTGTGTACTTCGTCATAAACATTGTACTAATAATAATAATAATAATAATAATAATAATAATAATAATAACATGATGTATTATACAAAATACTGTGAGCCGCCGCGGAAATCGAGTTATGTGCGCGGTGTATAGAGGGACTGCGCGTTTTGTAATTTGTGTGCAAACACCTACGCCACCGACCCCATCCTCCCATCCGGTATACCGATGTTCTACTACCAATAGGTACTGCCGCACACCCGGTAACAAATAGAACGAGGAGCGCGTGAACGATAAGAGTCATCCATTAAACCACACTCCCGAAGATGACGATAAATATAGGATCATTTTTTTTTTCAACCTGCAACGACAAGACCAGATTTCAGCGTATTATTATAGTAAAATAAATCTGACGAAACAATGCAAGGTACATCCTCTATTATGGCGATCTCTTCGATTCATGTAATACTGGCACGATTCGTCGTATATAAATTGTATATAATACTATTGTTTCTCTCAGAATCTATTTTATAAGTTACCTATTTTTATTATTTTCCATCAGCGCCTATAATGGAATTGGCGAGGCTAACGCGATTCCCCGTTTTTTGTATCGGTTCTCTCGTTCACGTCTCCATTTCACTTCCTGCTCAATGACGTCTAATAATTTGATTTTATGTTCCACATTCGATCATCGGAGTTTTCAAAAAACAATATATTATCGCCATTACCATCATAAGTTCACACCTCTGCGATCTTTTTTCCTTCATGACACCAACGAAGCAATGTTAATAATTAATATTTTCTTACTAGTTTTAGTCAAGTGCAATTCAATTTCAGAACTAAAAATTATTAATTTCGTTTTATTCGCATCAGCAAAGAATAGTGATAAAATATTACAAATTGTTTCTATAAATTTGAAAGCAATGATAAGATATCACATTCAAAATGGGATGCACTTCAAAAATTCCTAGTAATAACAAAATAGTTTTTTCAAATTAATAACAAATAATTTACAGAGGAAATTTAAAGCGTAACCTTAAATGTGTCATATAAATAATATAATGTTTGATATTATATTGATTTCAAGTATTTGTTCAAAACTTTTTGATATCACTAAGACACTAACTATTTGACAAAGATAAAATATCTAACAAATAATATAACTATCATTAAAATGAATACTTACAACAATTATTAATTCATGAATAGGTAATAGTTAAAAACAATTATATGATGTCCTGAATCACTGTATTATCAAAAACGCTTACTTTTAAATTAATTTATTTTTAACTTTTAACTTTACACTTTCATATATTTAACCTAGTTAAGTCAAATCAAAATGATAGGTATAAATCATTGGATATAATAATACATCATTCCTATAGACACAGAATGTATACAATTGATAAAGTTTTATAACTTACAAGAGCAGATGTTATTAAGTATTGATTTTACAATGATAATATCATCTGAGTGGAGCGATTATGTGGAGTATTGTTTTTATAGTGATGTGAGTTTTTTATTTCAGTAAAAATGCTTCATGTTCAACATTGAGAGTGGTTTCTGGTAGCAAATCAGATGTAGTTGGTACTTTGGACGACCAAAAGCCAAAAATTCAAATAAATATTTGAGGTTTTCACCAAAGATTTTTTTTTAAATTTATTTAGATATGTTATAAATTTCAAAATATTTGAATTTGACCTATCTTACTCGAGCACAAAATTATACCTAATACCAACCTTGCCTTCTGACCTAAATACTTTATGATAGATCAAGTCCATCGTTTGACTAATACAATTGCCTTGGTCTTAAAAATAAAGCAATTTTGAACTGTGATCATTCTTTATATTGCCAGGGTATTTGAAAAGGCATTTGCACAATGGATTGCATTTTTGTTCTAAATCATAATTAGAATAAAGAATATTAACCGTTAAACGGAGCAACACTTTATCATTTCTACAACGTCGTTGCCGAGATCATCGAAGTAGAGATCTAGCACCTGACCTTTACAACATCTATGTAGCAAATATTCCTCGAACTCCTGACACACTTTTAGCCTCTATTGCCAACGAAAAGACCTCATATCCACACACAATGTCATTACTACAACTGCACATAGTTTGCATTATCACTCAGATTTATTGAAAATGGACAAAACTAATTTATCAAAATAGAGCAAGTCAACACATGTCATATTTTTCCCAAGCGCGATATGATGTCCTTCAATAAAAATAAACAATGATATAATCTTTCATTTTTCCACCCAAACAAAGTACGACGGTACTAAATTCAACAAACATCTAACTTAAGGCCCCTCAAAAACATAAGAAAAGTGGCCAATATATTAGAATTCAGATTTTCTGACCTCTCTTTCAGTTCAAACTCAAAATAAAACTAAAAATACTCTTGTACCAAATTATCATTAGACCATTCTCCTCCTATGGTATTCAAATCTGAGGCCCTAAAATATTCTTCTCATTCAGTAATTTAAAAATATAACTCTTGGTATCATTAGGTACGGGTTCCCGCTATAGTTGTAAGTGTTGGTATATATGTAAGTATGTTTTATTTCTATTAAGTAGGTACCTTAAATAAAATGTCAGTACTGGCTAAAAGAAAAAAAACAGAATATTGTATACCTAATGTAACGAAACTGATCAGATTTTTTTAATGATTAACATTAATTTACTAGCCAATGGTTGTGTACTTTTATGTAATTTGAAAGTTTTTTTAACACATTATATTATTGTCTCATATTAAAAAACTTCTAATTATGTATGCAAAAATTATTTCTTTTAATAATATGGGGAATTCAAAAAGAATATGAATGCAAGTTTACTGTATTGTATACAATATGTATAATATGATTGTATTGAAGTAAATTATTTATTAATTATTCGTTTAAAAAAATAAAAATAAAAATATTTTAAGTCAACAATTATTGTAAAACATATGAACTTTATAAACCAAAATAAGATTTTCCCCGAACAAAAAATTTATTGATCTCCAACATTTTAGTTTAAAGATAATTAATTATTTATAAGAGAAATTCCGTTATAATCTAACACTAACCTAATGAATACAATTTTTTTAATGTTAAAAGTTTACTCTTATATTTAATTTATTTGAAAATGGTTTCTGCCACTAATAATAATAAAAATTAATATTAATATACCATAATAGTGTAGTGGGGATAGCGAAGTGAGAGAAGGGCCAATATTTTCTCTTTGTTATCTGCCTGGCTTTTTATAATAGCATATTGTATAGTCGGGTAATATTATTATTATTATTATGTTTTTATTTTTCGTTTCTGTTAAATTCTTATTTATTTAAGTTAATGGTTTAGAAAATTCATTGTACTAATTCATACATGTGTAAAAACCTAATTTAAATAAATACATATTTTACTGCTTAATTCCCCACGAATATTAGCTGACGTATTATTTATTAGATATTAAATGTTCCATGTAGAACGAAGAAATATTCAAACAACTGGTGCTATATCTGGTCGTGATGAATGACGAGGGCTAGACTAATTAAATTATAGCCCTAGATACATAGTTTTCATTAGCCTATTGTTAGGCAATCTAGGAAATATATTCAAATATTTTCATCTTTTAATATTTTATCCACACAAACCAATGTAAGTGTATATAGAATATTTTGTGTGCAGTTTTTATAAATGAAAAGTTTTGTTAAAAATTATGGTATTTATAAAAATATCTAATATTAAAAAAAAAATCATATGAGATTTATACACATAATTCATATAACATAATATTATAAACACATTATTTTTCTAGCTTGTTGTGATCTTAAGCTTAATTTATCATTTCAACGGAATCAATGGAATTCAATAGGTACATAATTATAATTGTTAATTTTGTAAGTCCTTTAAATATTTCAAATCGCATAGTGGACACTCAGTTACATTAAAAAGTATATACCTATAATTTTATATTTCGACGAGTACTTCCGGCCATTCATTAACCATAATCACTAAATCACAACTGGTGTTATTACCTATTATGCATTGATATACAATGGAAAATGATAAATATTGTCTATTGATACACGGAAAAAAAAGTATAGTATATTAACTTTTTATTTGGTTATTACAGCCCCTAAATTAGCGTTAACAGCTCTTAAATAAGTTGTAATTACCATTTCAATTTAGTTCATATTTTACAGTTCCCTTTGATAATGATGTTTAGTTCAATGGTTAACCTAAGTTAAGTTATTGTTCCAAGTAATACACATGGTTACTGCTACTATTGATATTAGTATCTAGAACTATATAATATATATTAGTTTACACTCTATTAAGCAAAGAAAATATCTAGTTGTGAATATTTTCAAGTTCTTGTGACTAGACTATATTAAGTTCACAATGGCCCTTTCCTCTGTGTATTTATTCAAATAATAAGAAACAAAAATCAAACAACTAACAAATATTATTGGCTAATAACTCTCTACGCCACGCGCAGTTATTGAATGTAAACATCGATTAGACTACAATATAAACTGTAACAAAATTTAATTTCATGGTATCTTGCATTCAATCGAAATTGTTTACTTAATCGAGCGCTGACCCTCTTATTACGAGTGACTTCTCGTAATCCACTATGTTCCTTGGTGGATACCAGTAATACATCCCAAGCTATTTGAGTATAATAATATGTACACTGAATAAATGTAATTCTTCATTAAAGAGCATAATATATAACTAATGGTTTCTTATTGACAGAAATGTAATTTAAAACATATTCCTACATTTAATATAGCCATACAGGTACATGTTTCAATTTTCTTTGCATTAATATTTTATATTTGTTTCTAAGTATATTTTTAGATTTCAGTGGGACGATAAAATATGTATATTGTTTTTACAATTATGTACTTTTTTTGTCTGTCTTCTCTGTTGAAGCAGTAAAAATCCTTTAATTTTAAACATAGAGTGTGATTTCTGGTTTTTGATTAGATATATTATATTACCATTTTCTAGACTTAGTACAATTATAAAAATTTATTTGATCTTTTTTAGCTATTTATGTGGACATTTGACGTCGAATTCTTTTTTTTGTCCGTGAATAACATTTCTATTCTAAATGAAAAAGCTTGGAAAATGTAATACAAAATTCCTCATGTGGTTTATTGTCAGTATTTAAAAAAAAAATGTTGTGTAAAGCTTCATACAATGTTCATGAGTGTTTGAAGTTCCAATTTTGACAACATTGAATATTCTAATGGTTTATACTCAAAAACTTTTTGTGATACATAAAAAAAGTTAAAAGTAGAAACTATAAACATTATTATATACATTTAAACTAATTATTAACTTAAATTCTCATTTTATAAACACTATAACATATTTCAATGTGCCTAACCCAATTAAGCTATTTATAGGCATTCGAAATTTTTGAATTTAAGTTTTTTTCTAAAATTTTTGATTAAATATTTAGGGTCCGAAAGCTTGATGATCTAATTTAGACAAATTATTTTTGAATAAAATCATTTCAATAAAACATAACGGTTTTAGCTATTACCTATGCTGTAATTCAAAAATACTAATCGTAGGAACTTGCCATTATAATATACTTACATTATTATTTTCTATATACAATAGCATTTTAAAAATATTGAAACTAATATTTAATTATATTTATACCATTAACTTATTTATATTGTTCTTCCAGAACTTCTACTTTTTATAGGTATTGGCTTATTATGTAGGTAACTTAATAAATAACTATAGTAAAATAAATAAAATAATTACTGATAAATAATTGCTAACCTTGGAGAGTTAAGTGCCCCCCCCCCCTAGTTGCGCAAATGAATAAAAAAACAAATAATTTAAAGAAATTTTAATAAGTTAGTCAAAATATATCCTTAGAAATAGAGAATGAACTGTCGTTTCCGTACTGATCTGTTTGTGCTGGCAATGAATTCAAATTTAACAGGATCATTCAAACTCTACTATACAGCTAAGGGACTTCCCCGGGTTTTGTTTTATCATTTATATTTTGGTATCTAACTAAATATATTATTGTTTTTAGTGAATATAGTGTAGTTTTTTTTTACAATTATTCAGCTGTGTGTATACGATTATTGTTTTCCTTTGGGGAATATTGTTATTTATGGGACGTGGACCGGAGATGAAGCGCTGCATTACAAGTCTTTGCCAAAGTTGTGACCGCGATTTCCTTAGCAATGGATTTGGATGAAGTTTGGGAGGGAAGGGACCAGAAACCCGGAAACTGGAAACGAGCCTCCGACGGAAAACTCAGTACATGCAAATTACTTCCTGCATAAAACCGCTAGACGCAACAGTCTCTGAAAACAATGTCACGAAAAATAAATCGCTAACTCGTATTTATTGTTATTACGTATAAAGTGGTTTAAAGTGGCCGAAAAAACTAAAAAATTTACAATTAATTTCAATTTACTACAAAACGATATGAATATAGCAGTTTAATGTATACGACACTATACAACAGCTGTACAAAATAAACAGTAACATAAATTATATATATAAAAAATAAATAGTACTTAATATTGTACCTATGTATTTTCGATATTTTTTAATTGGTATATGAACATCTTAAGAAAAATATTGTATACATTTTCAAGGTTATATAACAAGTGAACATTTTTTTAACGACATAATATATAGAAAATAAAAACTAAAACATTTTGAAGCTATTTATAGCTCAAAAAGCGTCAAAATACCTTGAAAAATTTACTGTGTAAAAAATGATAATATTAGCATTTGGTTAAAATTGGAAGCATTTACAGTTTATCGTTTTTGAGAAACACCAAAAAAAAAATAAAAAATAAAACAAAAACGTTATTGTTAAGAATTGGTTTTACATAACAATTCCTTTTTTTCCATAACTATTTTTTTGTTTTCCCCGATTTTTTTGAAAATCCTGTACAATACTAAGAATTTTTAATTTTGACCTTTAAAAATACTAACTAGGTTCAATTTTCTATCAGAAACCACTCTCAAAGTTGAAATTTGAAACATTTGTTCTATACAGACACAAAAAAAAATCCCACATATCATTGTAAATCAATACATTTATCGCTCCGCTTAGAATCTTTAAAAATATGTAGGTATGAAATTATGATTTTACCTATGCAACTAATATTATAATATAACGAATTGGGCAGATTTTGTTGTGTTTTTAGTGTATTTTTGGTGTTTTCTATTATGTTTATTGTACATCACTTGTTGTTAATAAAAAAATTATCAGAACACAAATATGCACTTATATGAACATTGTTGTTTGTATACTTAATCACATTGCAATGTATTGATAATGATAGGGTAATATTTGCATAGCACTGCTAAAGTGTTAAACTTGTTTGAGGGATTAAAATATCCGACCTTGTTCAACGTGGGCGATACTTATACGTTGTTTGAGAATCAACATTTTGCTGCAAATGAACACCGCAACGTTGGTTATCACAGTGCCCAACTAATAAATATAACACACACAATTCTATAGACTTCGTAAATACAATATGAATTCAATGTGGCTACTTTCCCGGGTGAGAAATATAATTTAAAAAATATATACACGTATTGTATACAAATATAATAATTATTATTTGTGGACGATTTTATTTATAAAATTAAAAAACTCACTTTATTATTATATTTACTGTTTTAGTAATTACAATAATTGTCAATTGAGTATCTATTATATCTTAAAATTATGTAAAATGTTTTCACTTTTCTGTGTTTGAGATAATCAAGAGAGATATTTATTAATTATTAAAACTGTATTTTTTTTTTTTTATCAGAAACCTGGTTGTATCTATAATGACTTATTTTCTATTTTATGGGCAATAATATAAATTAATTGAAAACGATTTATTTGCACCCATTTAGTTTTTCAATGAACTATAATGAAGATACTTAGCTTAGCTATACTTAAAATGCCAATGTCGTATTTAACAATATTATATTGTGGTTATTTATTTGATAGATGTTTGGTTTTAACTTATACATTTGTTTATAAGGTGTTCGTAAAAAAATATTTTATAACTTTTAAAAATATAGCATACATTATGTTCAAGAGACATTCCAAGAAGTGGAATATGTAAAATATAATGTTTTGAGAAGCTTCATTTATAATGACGTTATCATTATTCTTACTATTTATATTAAGCAATTGAAATCCTGAGAATTAAATACTATTATACTACCCATAAATTGTATCTACCCGTCTTAAAACTCTACGATTTCAGCAGTCAAATAATATGAAATTTCTCAGGAAAATGTAGTGCTAGGTACCTATAATTTGTCAAAAATGAAAATGTTCAACTAAATAATATAATATTTAATGCATTTTTAAAAATTAAATTAATTTAACATTGTCCTTACACCGTAACTTAAATTGTTGTGGTGCTAATTCTATATTCTACATTAAATTGATGAAAATACATAATATACTAGCATTATACTAAAATAAGAAGAAACTATAATGTTAATAACTAATGCAAATGCTTTTAATGCACAACAAAGAAAGAATAAAAGGTTTTATTTTTCTTATTTCACGATTATCTCTTTAAGTACCTATGTAATAATATATTTGCGCCGCGTATATTTAACTTTTAAAATAATGGTGAAAAGATAATCTAGAATCTTTTTCATTAACAATGTCTTTATAATAACTATAGACTACAACATCGTATTGAAAAAATTACAATAAATATTTAGCAAAACGATGAAAAATTATGTTTTGTTCTAAATTAATAGAAATATTGTCAGCAAATATATCGTTATGATACTTTAATACTGTTTAAAAAATGTACAATAAAACAAAAGAAATTCTCAGGAGTAACATTGAAAAATCTACACTTTAAAAACTTGATTGATATTATGCTCACGACGTGAAACATTATTTTGGTCACATAATCATAAACTCGGGTAAAGTTCGGGACTAGAGAGGAGAATAGTTTTTTTATTCTGCAAAGTAGATACATAAACTGAGTAGTCCTCGAACATGCGTAAAAGGAAAGTTTACCCTCACAATTTGTATGCACTCTACAGATCAACTTAAATGTTAATATACGATATTATTAAGGTACAAAAAACATTCATGTAACCAAACTATAAAAACGACATTATGAAGAATGGATAAGTATTATAGGAAGATCAGAAAGACTCTGGTAGGCAAATATGGACCATTATAATTTTTAAAAACAATAACGTATATTTTAGGATTGTATAATGAAATACTGGTGAGGTACGATCTTATTTAAGTTTGGTACAATTGTAGTCTTCTTTGATATTTTTCAAAGTAGGTATATAATAATTTAATACAATAAATTCCAAAACTCATCATTGCTCTGATTTAAATAGGATTCAAATCAACTACCAATCATTGATTGGTGCATTTTACTCGTAGGTATATTTATTTTTTACTTTTACAAAATATGTATCACTAAACATCTAAATGTTGCTTATTAATGAATAAATCGCAATGACCTTCGACGACACGAATCATAACTTAAGTTGAAAGTAAGTTCAACCGTAATTTGATAAAACAAATTAATTTAAAAACATGAATTTTTCCAGTTTTATTATTGCGCTATACATGATAAATTGTTATTCCTGAGATCAGATTAATGAACAGAAAACTTATTCAATCTCTTTTTTTTTCAAAAATGTTAAAGATTAATTTAATTAAATTAAATTCATAAATATTAATAATAATATATAAAATACCAACAGTCTTAAAATCACCAAATTCCACTTAAAATATTTATTTTTATATTTCCGTAATATTTATTTATTGATATAACCCAATTTATAATAATTTTAAATCTGGAAAAACACGTTTATTTCTTCTCAGATGCCTGTATTTCCTTACATGATAAAATTTTCAAAATATTTTGGTTTGTTTTGAACTGCTTACGAATATATTCAGTTTCAAATTTTTTTAGTTTTTTTTTTCCACCAATGTCAATAAAATTTTATTCGTTGGGTAAAAAAGCTTGAAAATTTAATACAAGGCTCCTAATATATTATTGCAATAGTAGTTGAAAAATATTAAAAATTAAATTTTGTTATAATTTTATAATAGTAATTCAACTTATCGTTTTAACATACCGTATTAATTATAAGAAATAACAATATAAATATAATATAAAATATCCACATTGACAAACCGTCTCAGCTTAGAATCGTATTTCGTATACAATGATATATCATTGAATTCAAATTTAACACCATCCATTATACTACAGTGACCCACTTGTAACAGAGTGACATCAACTTACCCACCCTTTTTTAAATTATTTTTTAATATCTTTATAGTATAATATTAACTTATTTTCTTCTAAAACAGTATTGTTTTTACCAACATTTTAAATATTGTTTCGTCAACGGCCATTGGCTGAATGTTAATATATTTACCATCAAACAAATAAATCATAATTATTGAACACATCATAATAATGTTAATTAAAAAGTGTTATTTAATTATACTAAGCTATAGGTTGACAGTTCTTCATAAAAAATAATGTCAAAGTTTAAAACTGTGTGTTTTTTTTTATTTATGTACCATTTTAATGCTTACATTTATTGGACAGCATTAATGAATCATTCACTCACCTGTAACAAACAAAAAATTTATAGTAAAAACATTTAAATTTAATTAATATCATTTTTTTTTAAACATGAGAAATATATTTATTTTTGATCATGTAAAAAATACTTTACATTGAGTAAAATAGGGTTACACCTATATGTTCAAAAAATATTTATACTGGAGGGTATCCAGTAAATAAAATATATCCATATAAATGTATCTGTAATAATACGATAGTATTTAATTAAGTTGCTCAAGTTAATAAAATAAAAATTCTAGAAAAAAATATGTACTGAAGGAATTAAACTGTATAATATTGTATATTAATATTTAATATAAAATATATTTAGTATATTTTGAACATTGATATTAAAACATAAATTTGTTGACGCTAGATTTTTTTTTTTATTGGATTTTATTTATTTTTATTATCTTATTGAATTTTATTTTTGGAATACTATCCTAATGTTTTATAAATTCGATGATTTATATAACGCAAAATAATCAAATTCAATATAATATATTGACATTTTAATATAATATGAGTGAATAGTAATGTTAAAAAACGTACGTTATCTGTGTTGGTACGATGGTATTCCACGATTTTTAATTTTAATGTGAGTGTTATTTAATAGTATGTTAAATATTAAATTCAAAAAGAGCTCATTACTCGCTTAAAAATTAAAATTTCATAAAAACCAACTTATAAAAACAGGCAATGTTCTTACATTTTAAGTTTGTTGATTGTTTGGTCAATTATCTTTAATATTAAGGTTACAACAAAATTGGTTCTGCATGTGTCATACGTTTTTAAAACGGATGAGGCGTTCTTTTAAGTAAACTTCTTTAATACAAAGCTTAAAATCTAATGTCTAATTACAAATCAATTGATTTTTTTTTAAAATAATTTTTACTTTTTAGGTACCTATTAGTATTTGTATCATGATAATATTTATCAAATTTAGCATGTTTTCATGAAGTATATTTGAAATTGAAGACAAAATAGCACTCAAGAATAGCTATTAGCTTAAACACATAATATCAAGTTTGAGATTAATTAATTAGTTGCCAGTGATATAGATCAAAGCAAAGTTATCAAAATTAAAATTGTTTCTGCTAAGCTTTGTATATATATGCGAAAATGAAAATGGTGGTATACAAATAAAATATCAATGAGCAAACGATGATTTTATCTACCACAGATATTGTTGGCAATATACACTTTAGTTTTCTTTGATAAAGTCATTTAATTGGTATGAGTTTTGGGGGCAACCATCGGCGGCAGCCAAGTTAAACCTGAAGAGGAACTGTTCGTGAGTGCAAATCTGCTGACGCTGAATTCAGTTAATACAACAAATAACAATCAAAATTTGCACAAAGTTACAGAATACTCGTATTCCACCGAGTGCATATTACTTTACCTATTATGATGGTAATATCCTGCCAATCATTCATGTATGTGTTATTCACCAATGTAAGCGTTGCGGAGCAATTAAAGAATAACTAAATCACAATTCCCAATGCACCATTGTACTGATATTTACCTCCGACACGTTAGGCAGTTATAACAATTAAAAACCATTAAAAAAAGGAACGATGAATAAAATATAATTAACACAGCAAATTTTACCTCCAGAGAGTGAAGGAAGTCACAAAAAATGTTATACGTGTTGTTATTATTATTATTATTTATAAAAAAAATTTAAATGTGTTTTACCATTTAAAATGATACCTGTTTATAATAATTCACACAATACATAATAGTATTTTATTACAGTCAATTAAAAATGTGTCTTTATAATATATATATTATATTAAACTATATTTGGATTTCAAGGATACAATTAAAGTGTAGGAACAAATGTTCGCGGGGGAACTATAATATCAAGATATAGAACTTATAAGATGGTCACCATAATTTAAACTTAAAATTTATTATTTAGTATTATTAATATTGTGAAACATAACTACAGTGTTGTTCTATTTTAATGGTTTTTTAATGCATAGCTTTGATTGTGAATATTAATATTAATATTTAAGTTATCTCTTATCTCTGTAATGTAAGGTCCTTTGACAAAAGTATAAAAAAATATGTACATATACGATGTACATGGGTTATAAATAAGTAAATCCAATAGTGTTTTATAGATTGAAATAATTATCAGCTAGGTTTATTATTTACCTGCTTCACGATCAACGTAAATTTAAACAATCCTAGTGGGTAATGGAAAATACTCAGAATAAAATTAAAATCTTTCAGTTATAAATACGATTTAAATTACAAGTGGTAATCTAGTTAGTAATTATTTTCAAGTTGTTCATTTTTTTTTTAAATATATTGGTATGTATAAAGCGTATGTAAATAAACATTTTTATCTTCAGATAAACGACAAAATTCCAAATATTATAATTTTTGATCATAATAATATTCCTAAAGTCAGTTCTTCGAAAGCATAAAAGCGAACAGGAAAAATTAATTGCCAGTATGCAAAAAATAGCAAAAACAGCAAAATAAAGCTCTTTCTATTCTCATTCCTGATTAAAATATACATCAAAAGGCCCTGTTCATATCTCTGTAGGGCTCCTATGTTATAATTTGCAAAAGCGAGAAGAGATTGTAAAAGGGCTTCTGAAATTCATTTTTTTTATTCGGGCTGCTAAACACGGATTGAAAATATATAATAGAAAACATGGACATGGTCGTGATTAAAATTTTCTCTGCAGACGTCCAATAATTTTAATTAAACTTTAAATTGCATTAATATGTGGTAATGGCAGATTTTGTATTTTAAATGCTTTGCGTATATGTGATAGTAAGTAATTTTTCATGATTTCAGAAAAAAAAAATTATATAATTTTTAGTATATAAAAATGTAGGTATGCAATGAAAGTGACTTATATCAAAGATCAACCAAATTATTATATTATTTAGTATTTAAAAGTAAAATTTCTAACAATAATTTAAAAAAAAATAGTGTAATTAATCCGGAACTTAATAGAACTGTTACATCCCATAGTTATATTTAATTTGTATCAATTACAGTGAAAATGAATTATAATTTTCTACCCAGGCTGTTAAAAGTTAAGTTAAGTAAATTGAACTGTTTGTTAAGTAATTTAACTTGTATTTTGAATATAAATTAATTTAAATTAAATTTATATGAATACAAAATATATCAAAAATTGAATTAATTTATATAAAGATAATTTAACTTTTTCCCAATTTAGCTATAATATTATATTTAAATACTTTTAACAGTAAATTATAAACACATATATATATACTATTAAGACAAATTATGAAGAACATTTTTAATTATATATAGATTTTAGCTATAGAATTAAAAAATATTGAAAAAACTATATTTTTTGGAGGAATATGAATTTTTAATTTGAAAAAAAATTATTCAACACTTTATAATAATATAATGTGTGATAGTTTTTTGTTGTTCTATGACTTTACCAATGCTTATATTGTAGGTACCTACTACAGTCTAAAATCAAATGTATTTACTAGTCATCGTCTAACGGAACCAAAAAGTGTATCACATCTGCATATTGTATTCCAACTCGTACGCATATAATTTTTATTTCTAACTTGTCTCCCCTCGTCACCGTTAATCTTCTCCGGAAAGCCTTATGAATAAAAATGGAAAACGAGTTTGGGAAGTTTGTATGTCCCAGAAATAGCCAACTAATAACTTTTGTTTCACGGCGGATCTTTCACGAGGTGTAAAACTGTAAATTAAAATATGAATATTTTATTAACCGAGGTTATAACTTTATTTTTCTTCATAACAATACTGTCGTGTTGGAATTATAATAAAATAATCAACTTTTCAAAATCAGCCTGTCACTCGCTACAATTTTTACTTATTATGTTTTCTTCGCCCGCGTCAGCCAACCTCTGTGGTTCATTTTATAATATTTATGCTGCCGGCAATGCGTTCTAATCTCCCCGTAACCCGTCAGTGCCTAGGGATGTGCTCGGTATTTCCTACAGCGCCTTTTCATAATTCACACCGTACAATATATGCATACGTATCATCGTTTCAGTGGATGGTATAAAAATGTTATATCGCATAATTAAATAAATACCCAGAATATGTTTTGCGTAATTCGATCAGAAATACCATTATTTTCTGAATGAGAATTTCGTCCTTCCCATCATAATATCATATGTATCTACTTCTCTTGAAATATGCCTTTGATATTTATATTATACGATACACTCGAAATGTATTATTTATGCTAATATTATTTTAACAGATGCAATCAGTACGAACATAGACATAATCATAATTCAAATTCCAAAACATTTTGGTGATTTTACTTCATACTTTCAATTGTATATTTATAATAAAAAACTAATGATAAAATTAAAACGTACATTACAATATAAAACATATATATAGATATAATATATCATTCAATATTTTGGTTGACCATCAAAAATGTTACGATACATCAGTCATTAGTTATTAATTTACAAATGAAAACTGCACAAATATGTAAATAGTTTTAACCAAAGTTATCCTGTTGATACAGTTTTTTGATAAAATGATATTATTTAATAAAATAATGTACCTATGCTATCAATAATTTCCACTCAAGCATGAAATTAATTGTTTAGTTTCAGTTGTATTTTTAATTTTATAAAAGTTTTTTTTTTTTTTTGTTGCATTTAATGTATTATTATATAGGTACCTATACTAGCTACCTAATATTATATATGCATCTTAAATAAAGAACTGTTAAATTGTATTTTAATGTGTGCTTTTTTAAGCTCCATAAATTAAAAAGGCACTTATAACAATTTTTAGCTATCAAGAAAATTCAAAGATAAAATTCAACAAATTTAATGTACCTAACATAACAATAAACACCAAATATTTTGATGTGTCTCTTAAAAATAAAATTATAAAATTATTTTATTGGTCATGATGGAAGACAAATATAATGTTATGATATGATCTCTATACGTTACAATAGTAGGTACCTACATTTTACTCATATATACTAGTATTATAATACCCTACAGCGTGGTTAAAAGTTCGCTCAAATTCTTAACTAATGTAATAAATTTAATTTATATTCTTCTAGTTGAATATATTCAGACTTGTACATAAAAAAAAAAAACAAATATATAATTATGTGTTATATTATAGGAGTATCTATCTCAGATTTTGTATATATATCTCAGTTCATGAGCAAATCTACATTTATGATGTAAGTACCTCGGTTTGTGAACTAATTCAGCCACATTCGGTTTATTTTTAACATCGTCAAACTATTTTTTATACTTTTTTGATATATCTAAGAATAATCTGTGAAATTGTCTCCAAAATCATTTGTTTAATTTGTTATTCTATTCTACAAGCTATAAACATGCGGATTGCGGACATTATTACCAATGACGACCTATATAAAAACAAAAAAAAATTACCAAACGTATCAAAATTCATGTATGAGTATGTATTATCCTATGAAAATATATATAGGTATATAAAGTAAATAACACTTCTGTAGCCTTAAGGAAAATGGGTGCTACATTTGGTGCCATTTGGTGCCATTTGGTCCAGTAGTTTCCAAGTCAAGTCTATAAGCCCCATATAATCGTTAATAATTTATATATATAGATATAAGTCGCGATTATAGGAAGAATGAAAATATTATCATGTACGAATAAATTGTGTGATTAAATGTGAAAAATGTGTGATAGGAAAAATACATAATGTATTATAAACTTGTTAAAAAAAATCTCTGTTTAAAACGTATTGTCACATTTTTTTTATACATTCAGATTAGTTTATTGAAAATGAAATTGTAGGTTTAAGATTTATGTAAGTACGTCTAAGAATATAATATATATGTATATTTTTTAATTAAAATGTAGTGTTTGTTTCTGTACTCTTGTTTCTTGTAAATACAAATTTTTTTCTAAATCTTGATAACGTTTGAATGATATTAAATTCTGTAAGGGTGAAATGATTTAAATTTTTACAATAGGTAACACATACGTCATTGATCAAATCATTTTGGTAAGTCTTCGATAACCATTAGGTAATTTGTAGTCACTAAAACTTAATATCCCATTGGTTTATTTGAAATATTGTATTCATAAGATAACACACATAATACATTTAAACAAAGTAAAATAAATATGTTAACATAACAATAGGTATAGTTAGTTATCTTATGTAATAATTTATTGTTCTTAGTTTAAAGGGAAAATATTTTATAAAATATAATTTTTAAGGTTCCGACGATTACGAACTTGCATTGAATTATATAGTTTTCCAATAACATAATTTTACTTGCCGTATCAACATTCAACAAGGCTGCGTACCTTAGAGACCTAAGAACATGTAAATTTAAGTTAAACTCTTCTAAAAACGACATCACTATTTATTCCAAGGGGACAGTGAATTGTTAGCTAATCAAAATTGCATTTTGCATTACAAATTATGTAAAATATACGTGTGAAAGTTCTGGAGAAATTTTTAAAGAAATACTTTTTTAGCAAATAGTTTTGAATTAACCTACATTTTGGCTACTTATAAAAATAATGTTTATATCTCTTGCCATAAATTGTGTACATAAAAGTATACAACTAAAAATGTGCTTGTACGTTGACATAACTTAAAGTTTAAGGTTTTTACATTATTGTCACTCAAACCACGTTTATGAAATAAAAACTCAATAGTTTTAAAGTTTGCAGGGTAAAACTTCTTCAACATGTGTAATATATTTCTTAAAAATTTAAATTCAAGAATTACAAAATCAATAATCATATATTGCAAGTTTAGTATATTATTATCGATAACAAAAAATAGTATCCTGTTAATCATAATGTATACCTATAATTAAAACTAAAACTCTTATATAATTTAGATTTAACTCAATATTATGTTAAAATACTATAATTCAGAATTTTAAAACATATATATATTAAGCTATCATATTAAGTTAAATAAATAATTGGCTAATATAATATTACGGAATATATTGAATATTATATTATTAATAAATAATAAGCCAATAATTGTATAGGTAAGCCTATAATTATTGATGATGGGTTATAATATTTCAATAATTCAGAAAAATTTATTCTAAATATAAGATGTTCAACCAACAATAATAAATTAACAATATATGGTAAATTCGTTTTCTTAAGGTAATGGGTGTTAGATTTTGAATGGAGAGGAGACTATCTTAGTCATGAAATTTGTTAATTATAAAAAATCAATGTATCAGATTAAATGAATAATTTAGAAAATAGATAATGTTATTGCAAGATTAATTATTTTTCAATATCAAGTACAATCACAATAATTTATAATTACTAAATAGTTTCATTTAAATAAAAAAAATAAATTATTAAATCATACTTATGTTTTAGTTGTATAATCGTATAAGAAAAAAAAATATTACAATGGGTTATGATAATAGTTTTTAATGGTTGGTTTGATTTAATTAATAATAAAATATTAACGAGTAAGGAGATTAAAATGTAATTTGCTTTTATCGTAGACAAATAAAAAAATATACAAAATATTCGAATATATTATTATTATATGATTATACAAATTGTAGCATGTTATAGTAGAATATCATAACATTTTTCATAATGAAGTTTATCATCAATACAAGAGTAAGAGTATGCATAAATATATTTAATTTATTTTTTGTGTAGTGAAGGTTTAATGAGTTCAAAGAAATACCAATTGGGTTTTTTTTACATCAATACAATTATATTCTATAATATCATCTATTCTACATAATACCATTAATTAATATTCTCGATAAAACAAAAAAAAACTGTTAACGAGTTTTTTAAAGTAATTGAATATGAAAGATCTCAATAGATAAGTATTTTTAAAGTTAAGGCAGGTATGAAACCCAACCAATATCAATTTAATTAATATTTATATTAATATATTATATTTTATAATGTAATATAAATAAAAATGTTATACATATTATTTTATACCTAATTTATCATATAGAATATCATATATTCGTTTAAAAATTAGAAGAAATAGATAACTGATCTGTTTTACAGAAGGCGTCGAGTGTTATCATAGAATAGGTACTGTAATGGATTTTTTAAATCTGATTTCAATGATTGCATATGTACAAAAAAAGATTCTGAGCGAGGACGGTCTGCCAGCCTATTATATTATACTGTAATTAATTATTATATTTTATAGTATAGAACATAATATAATATAGTCATATGGACAATAGCGTAGAATTAATCTAAATGTTTTTAAATAACATTTTGTATTTGCAATTTAATAATATTTGAAGAGTTTGAGGTCCCACGAGTACTATTTTTAAACTACAGCAAAATAACTTAATACAATAATACGTTATTTTTTTGTTTTAATATAGAATTTCGTCCAAATTTGAATTTCAAATCTGGTTTGTTAGATTTATTGGTTTTGGTATGAAATACTCATAAGAGATTTTGTATTAAATTGTCAAGCCTTGGATATAAAAATTGAATAGTATACATTTTAAACTACAAAATATTTTGTAGATTTTCATAATTTTGGATAATTTTCTCAAATGCTTATAAAAAAAAAATCGTACTTATGTGTGTTTTATATTATTAAATAGCTATAATAAAAACTGATTAGAAACCTTGTATTAAATTTTAAAACTTTTTGACTAAGCAAACATTTTTTTTCTATAATTTAGATTTATAGATAAAAAAAAACAGTTGTTCATAATTTCGTTTTTCCGATTATTTTTAAAAATACTGGAAGTTTTTCATTTTTCCTCTAAAATGATCCAACTCAATCCGATACTATCAAAGACCATGATCAAAATTAATGATCTGGGTATTTTTTTACTGGTTATTGTGTTTAAAGATCAAAAAAAAATAAATACACACATCATCGCTAATCAAAGAATCTAAAATAAATGTACATAACACATTGGGTCTATATAATAAAATATAATATTATGTATTTTTCATTTAATTAGTCCTTTTTCTACTTCAGAGGTTATTATCTTACTATGTAGAGTATACCTATTTTTTTATCTTTGCATATACTATATATATATATTTTTTTTTATATGTTTTTATTTTATACCTTTTAAATTAGGTATACTATACAATTTGGTTTTCAGTAGAAATTATAAACGAAATAAATAAATAAAAATTGTTACAATAACAATTACGAATGCGAGTATACCTTTAAATCTGTCCCATATTATCGATTGTCTATCACGTCCCCCCTCCCAACTTATCAAAAAAAAATATTTTTGACCATGTGGTAGTATATGTTATATATGTTTACAGAATGATTCTTAACGCATGCTCAACATTTTGTATTGATTCAAACCCTGATTTATCGATTTTTTTTAATATACTTATTAGATAATATAATTCTTTTATCACGAAAAGACTCACCTATCGCGAATAATTTTTCAAATATTTATTTGGATTTTACAAACATTTTTAGGTACACAATATATTAGTGTAGTACTTCTAGTACGGCGGAACTTGTAAATATTATATATACAGCTTATATTTGTTTTACTGTCGCACCGCCAACGTCAAATCTTCTGCGTATGAGTAGAGTAGACAGAAAGTAACGAGCGAATATACTCATATAGAATCCTATAGATTTGTTTCGTCAAGTTATCGTTGCACTTATAAGTGCACGTACGATTTCATCAAGAATCAAACATCACGGTCTTCGTGGGAAAATAGGTCAGCGGTCACAACGTTTCCCTCAGATCGATTAACAGACGACGTGGTAAATAACGCGGATACGCACTGCAATTATAGATACCATGTTGGTACATTATAAGATGTAAGGTCAACCGGTCTTAAAAGGATCTCTGAGAATCGGTCAGCTCGTTGGACGTGGAAAAAAACGGTCGGTGGTTACGATCGATTTCTTTAAGTCAGATCGACGGAAAGAATTTCGGGTTATAGTTATTGGTTATCTGCTCATCATGAATAACGTAAGTTATAGATTACAGTCACCTGCCGTGACAAGTGATTCACTTTCATAGACTTATAGAAGTAGACGGAATATTAAGTATGATAACGTTGTGCAGATAGGTGTTACGAGGATCGGGCGCTGTATTGGCTGTCTTCGGAACATTTCTCTCACTCATATGATGAAATGCATGCCATCTCTCTTAAACCGTTTGGCATGACCACGCCTACCAGTCCTCGGGTCTACTTCAATAAGTCTATGGTCACATCTCACTGGCACACAGTGTTCTGAAATTGAATATCAATCTGAGTTACCTCCTATCTCATGCCGTGTAGAGTTATTTATAATTTATAGGTAAAGACTAACGAGTAACTAACTTTGGTTAACTACGTGTTGAATGTATACACAGCAAAACATAGACATAACGTTGCGTGTACCTAGATTTAAAGTTGAAAACAAATTATAAAAACTCTTTATCAACAACAAGTTTAATTTTTCTGCGTATATAGGTGACGCCAGACACAAAAAAAAAATATACACCATCATAAAACAAATATAAGTTAAGTTCGTTCCCCTCAGAAACTAAAATGTAAAGATTTGTTAAACTTTTTTCTTGTATTAATAATTCCTCAAAATGTAATTCATTATACGAGAAAATCCACAAAATTAATATGAATTTATACAATAACAAATATAATAATATGCTTATCAACAAAATCTATTTAAGTATTTTTAATATTTTCTTCTGCTTTTAAATCAGCATTTATATTTATTTGTCCAATTTTTAATAAGAGTATTAAAGTAACGTTAATATTTTAATGTAATTAAATATTATCATAAACAGATTTTTAATTGTATTTTAATTTTTTATTCGTAATGTGCTATTAGGAATGTTGAAGGGTGCTCCAATAATAATGAAATCAATTTTATTAAAAAAAGACATTTTTTTTTAATATATATATACTGACTGGTAAATGTTATTCTTTTGCAAATACTATGATTTATTCATAATTGAAGTATGAAGTAAACGCGTTATATTATTATATCACATATTTATATTTTTAATTTTATTTTCAAATGGTCACGATTATTCATCTAAATGTATGATGTTTGAGCCTGGGAAACACCCAATTCCTGTATCATGTTTTTGAATTAAAAATAATTACATTACATATGAAAAAAAAGACACTCAACACTAAAACGATATTTATTATCCCTTTCAAATAATAATAAAAGAAAAATAAAACAACGACATGGATTATATTATTTTGGTATATTGTATAATAAACATGATTTTTTATTTGGTTAAAGTAAAATATTAAGAACATTATATTATATTTTATCATTATTGTTGAGGGTTCGGCACACTATACACACATATAGATGATATAATATTATTGAACAACTCAACGATACCATCATTTTACGACCATTTAATGCGTTTACGGCTCAAACCATACACCAAACATTGTTTGCGTACTACAATCATACAGCAATAGTAGAATAACACTACGCGGTACCAATGAAGACGAGATTAATCCAGAGCCAGGATTCGGTATTGTTATATAGTTTCCATTAAATTAGGATTATGCGATCGGGGTCGTACTGAGCCGCTCTTGGATTGAGGTCATAGAGGTGATGAAACGTGGTGGTGTAATAATAATAATAAATATATTCATCTGGCGGTGTACCGAGGTCGCTGGGGCCATTAAAACGTGGATATATGCAATATTTCCTAAAACCGGGGATAATCCAGGAACAGTAAATCTTCGAGGACCTGAACTCTAACGCTTAGGCGCAATAAATTTGGGCAATTACAGTGTCCGCCAGCAAACGGCGAGCACAAATCTAAACGGCAAACGCATCCGGGAAAAATACAAGCCAAAGAAAAACGAAAATAAGTAGAATGAGTGGCAATGTTTGTGGCGCTTTGGTGTGTTTTTATGGTTGGAAGGGGGAAGAAAAATAGTAAAACGAAAACAGGCGGTCCGTTTTCCGAGATAAAGAAAATCGCCCGGAGGTGTTATAGAAGTCCTCACCTGAAGGGCTGCACCCTCATCCTCTCCACGTAAAACGTCTTCTTTACCATCAATTACAATTCACATTCCCCAAGCTTAATTCCGGAATTTCCTTGGTATTAACGTTCGATTGCTTTTTAGATAAATGAATTGTAATTCGTCTGGTTTTTCTTTTTTGTATTTTAATAATGAAATTTTTTAAGAGGATTTACAAACAATTTTTATTACTTATTAGTTATTTTAATAGAACGTTATTAAAAAAAAAATAATAATAAGACAATCCTACTTACAGAATAGGTAGGTATCTACATCATTTGACAATAAGCGCATTAGGTTTTCATTAGGTTTTCATTGTATTTTTACACTTAACTAAACATCGGAATTTGAAGCATTTTAATTATTTTAATTTTATAATAGCTAAAGTTCTACATTTTAAAAACTAATAACTATAATCTATACTAAATTGATATATTATATAAATATTAGCTGTCCAGCTCGACGCTGTCCAGGCCAAAGATATGTTTTTTTAACAAATATATTTGTACGAAATATATTTACAATATCATTCCTCCAATTATGATATTAATATAATATGTAACCAATTGCAACCATTTATACAAACAAAAAACATTTTCTTTTTTAGTCAGCTGAAAAAAATCATGTGTGAGCTCCCCTTTAGGTATCGTTAGCCTATATAGGAAATGAAAAATCAAGCTATAAACACGTTCCAAGTTAAAAGTAATCTATTCATATAACTTGTATTGAAATCAAATTAGTCGTTTTTTAAGGCTATTAATTTCGGATAACTCACATCCAATTTTAGTTTTATAAACGTTAATATTATGTATAATCATTTTCACACGTGAAAAAAATTAGTTTTTGTAAGTGTATCTTGGTTTTGTAGTACCTACCTATATCATTTCACAGGCAAATTTGCGTAGATTTCCAATTTTAATCGACCAATATGGAAAATTAATTTGTGGTAGATTGAATACAGCATTTGTTATAAATCGAACGTGGTTCAAACTACTCTTTAAACTTTCTGGATATCGCCAAGAACAATTTAAAATGTTCACAAAATCGGTTAGGTTTTTGAGAACCTATATATTTTTACCTATAGACCTATATACTTTTCATATTTGTTTTAAGATATAATATTTCTCTATTCGAAATTATAAACGTGACGATTCGATGAATGTTTTTACTTTAACTGCCTGAGTAACTAATAATAACCATTTATAATCAAAAATGTCCATTGTTAATCTTAAAATCCCTTTTTGAGCACCTATCCGGGTTGGACCTACCGGGTTCAATTGTGAATCCAGGGAACCACTCAAACACACACACAATATTTCATTAAAATCGGTCCAGCCGTTTAGGAGAAGTTCAGTGATATACGCAGAAGAAATATATATATACAAATTTGCTGTATTATATTATTATATTCAACAATAATACATTTATCTAACAATTACGAATCGTAAAACTCTGTACCTCGGTGTGATGGTATCCTTTGATTATAATATTTTTATATTTATATGTTTAAGAGTGTCAGCTAAAATAACTCTGAAAATTCAGAATACTTTTGTCTATAAAAACTTATTTGAGATAAAAAAAATTCTAGTATCTAACAATTGTTTGGGTCAATATTTTGAAAAATTTGTCAAATTTATAATTATTATTGACGTTAATTTTGAATACCGTTGATTATACTGCCATACGATATTGAAATAAATAATTGAGATGTGAGATGAGGAAAAAGTTACCACGAGCGTCGTTGGTAGGCTGCAGTTAGCGATGCGTGACTTATATTAAATACAATTTGAAAGCCATATTTCAACAGGCCATAGAATCGGTTGAAATCTAATAGTTAAGTAGTTACCAAATCAGGAGTTGTATGCTTTCCACAATTTGTATTGTATGATTTAGTGATACAGAATGATATCAATGTTATATAATGATATCGATGTCCATCTAAAATATACAACCGAATTTATATTTTATATTCATTTATATTATGACACCAAAATAAATACATGTAATGATTTAATAAGACATCGCGATAACCATATAAATAGTAAAATATATAAGTAGCCAACAATTGCTCATAATATTATTTTTTAATATTTCATGTACAAGTATTTTTTAATTTATTGTTATATTTGTATTATTGTGTCGGTATAATAATAAAAAATAATGCATTTATAAAAACCTTGTTTGATTATTATATAAGTGTAAAAAAAAATGACACTACATTATTTTATTTTTGATATTGGCATTCGTTGATATCGTTTATTATAATATGATACCGATATGTACCTAAATGAAACGATATGGATAATAAAAAAATAATATTATTCCTCTATAACATACTTTTTTCCAAACAAGAGACACCCATGGCGGCGAACAGTTTTCATCGGGCGGCGGTCAGATACGTTTGTCACCACACCTTGCCAACTATTTGTACATCTGCCCTGTAGTATTGCCACGCGCATGAGCACAAGTCGGCCGCCGTTGATGTTTCTTATTTGGAATAGAGTATAATAATATAGGTACTACCTACTAACCTAACCCACTTATTAGGTACCGTATCACTGTTGTCTATTATTGTTATTACAGCAGATTAATGCAACATTGAAAAATTTTTAATTTTTTCACAAGTCTTATAAGTCTTTATTATAATATAGGTATAAGTGTATTTTTATGGATAACTGACTCATTGTTTATGTCACACTCAGTGAATTCGTCTGGTTCATCAGTGCGAGTTGAGTGCGAATGTATATTATATATTATTTTCATAGCCAATAGTCATATTTGTACCACTAAGTAGAGACTAACAGCAC
Source organism: Nasonovia ribisnigri (assembly GCA_027563435.1). Classification (NCBI taxonomy): domain Eukaryota; kingdom Metazoa; phylum Arthropoda; class Insecta; order Hemiptera; family Aphididae; genus Nasonovia; species Nasonovia ribisnigri. Next base: position 85,798 of record JANEHU010001784.1, read on the forward strand.
TAACAACAGTCAACTCTACTTTTTAACGTATTATATTAAATCGATTTACAACAGGTATTATACCTAGGTACCTCAATGTCTTATAGACAAATCATAATACATTTCGCCGTCATATATTAATACATTTAATTGTTTCAACTCGTATTCCGTTATATTTGTGATCTTGAGGATCACCCTCAATAATGGAGTTATTCAGGTGCTATTGTACTGAATTATTTCATTACTATTTCAGGCATTGAATATAAATAATATAATGTATGTTACTATATTGTATTAGTTTGAACGCAGGTCATGAGTTTCTAGGACCTGTAAAATATGACTTGGATAACGTGTGCTGGTCCAGCAACCTTATTCACAAGACTGGATTTTACAGAGGTAGTGGCGTAATTGGGGGGGGGGGAAGCAAAAGGGGGAGCACTTGCCACCTCAGAATTTTTTGTGGAGTGGCAAAGGTATCATTTTGGTATTAACTATAGCTTGTTTTTAAAGCATAAAATGAGTTTTAACTTTTTAAGTCTAAACCTGAGGGGGGGGTCAGAGTTTTAATTATGACGAATACTGAATAAATTATACTGCCCAGATGTTTATCCAGTTACGCCACTGTGTAGAGGGAAAAGCCAACCAACTACTCCTTATAACTGAATAGGTGTAAATATCGACAGCAACATGGTTTGAATGAATGCTAGAGGAATTTTGCAATGTCTAAACATTTATGTTTTTTTTTTTCTTGACCTAGAAGTGGTATCGGGTGGGAAAGGCGATTATTCTGTTATGAATAATTATGAAAATATATTTTAATCTGTCTCCAACAATTATAGTATAGGTAGGCAATCCTACAATTTATATAATAATTTAATAATAATATGCAGGAAAAGTGTTATTAACAAAAAAAAAACTGTTCTACAAACTTAATTATAAAATATTCGTGTGTGTTATATCATTATTTATTAAAAAAAATATGTAAGTATGGTAAAATATGAGTGTGCTAAACTATGTAGATTTGAAGCCACCAAGCCTCCAAAAAGAAGGTTGCGGTAGGCACTGACAGTACACCACGTTTAGTAAATATTTCATTATACTTGTATGAAGATATTATAGTAGCAATACATCAATACCAATAATGTATTATTAATGAAAGCTCTTATAAAAACATCAACATTTCAATAAAGTATTTGGCTTATGAGATCTTAATATATTATTTTTAATTTTATTATTATAATATTATACACTCGTCGTAATTATACACACAATATATTTTAGTTTCTAATCAATGCAATAGTTGTATTATTTAATCAAGTGGAAACTATGCATACTATGGAAATGTAATATTCTACAATAAAAATAATAAAAATAATAATCAACGGCCGTTATAAGGTTAAATATTTATTTAAATTACATAATTATATTAAAATTATAATATCATGAGCCACATTTTCAGAAGTATTTCTATTTTATGTTTATGTAAATTCAAAAACTGTTAAAGATTTTTATAGCTATAATAAACGATTGTACAATATGTTTTTTGCCACTTTATAATTAAATAATGTTGAACTATAAACATAAGTAGGTAGTTTACCAGTATCGATTTAAGGTTGCTGGCGTTTGTGTAATCTAGTAATATCGGTCAACCGCATCTCATACAACCCTCCGTCTTGAAACTTCATATTTAATGTGCGCGCCTATTCCCAAAAAATAACGTAAATAACTTATACTTTTGTAACCCATTGAAAACTAGCGCATTTCGTGTCGCATAAACAATATCATAAAATCGCTTATAGCACAAGATTTTTCTCGGGAGAGTGTTTTTCCCCTTTTCACCACTATCCACGCCAGGGCCCTAGTCCTCGATAGGTCCATTGTTTGTTTGACCACAATGTTTTATGAGTCTCTCGTACTTTGGCCTCAGGCCAGCTGAAAAATGTACCTAACATAAAAATCGCCCTGCTCCAAACAGCATTTGACCATCATTTGACAATGATAATTTTTCATCCCTTGAACACTGGTGTATGTAAAAGTTTTCCCCGGATACAGTAATCGAGTCGTTTTACTCGTATATTTTGGGATGACCCCGACATTTCAACGGAATTACACACGATTTTTTTTTTTTTTATTACATAGGAACTATACAACTGTCCAACAATAAATATCAGCTTGTTTCAACGTGTTTATACTCCATGTTCAATAAGCGATCTGTGTGTTTATAAAACATAACCATTAATATTTATATTCCACTTCTGATTATTCTGAATTTTGGGATTTTACAACTTTCATCTACTGAATTCATTATATCTACAGTAAAATATATTTTTTGACGGATTGACAAACATAATATATCTTTATACTTTCTTGACCAATATTATACGTTTTCTTTAAAAATAACTCGTTAATTAAATATCATTGTTGTATCAGTTTTAAAATAATTCTAATCATAATTGTAATGAGTTGAACAGCATTTTAGGACCTAATAAAAATAAATAAAATATTATTTATTTTATAAATAACAACCCTCGGAATCGTGGCCATTGGGAGAACGAAGATACATAAAAATATTACATTTGTTACAAAACATTATAAACAATTTGTAACTATAATGATATATAGGCATGTGTACAAACACTGTAAAAACAAACCAAACACGTGTTAGGATTTGAAGACATTATTATTTGATAGTTTCCTTAGTAATGCTAGATGAGGGATGATTATTCTCATTGAACAATTTTTATTAGTAAATATAGTGATTTACAAAGTAACTAGGTACTATAAATTATAACCATAAATTATTGCAGGGTGTCATCATTAAAAGGGGCTATGTGCTTTTTAAATATTTAAACATCGCAACCTATTACATGATGGGTACATTTTTAGTGACGTTCGGGTATTAGTTTCGAACGTTACTGAAAAAATAAGTGGGTCGTTATATCCATCAGAAATAAAAAGTGTTGATGGATGACGTGTATGAAAAATGAGATAATTTGTATTTGACGATAAATCTAATGCTTTTTTTGCAATGTAACATTTTAATATCTTACTTAAAACATATTTAAAAAACAAATGTCTCTATATATAAAATAAGCTTAGTATAATATCTCTATAAAGTTTTGTACAGTTCAAAAGTTGAAAGTTCAAATAAGGAATATATTTTATGTTTAAATGTTGGTATAAAATAACATAATATATGTCAAACAAATAGCCAAAGTGTAACTTGAGATACCTTAATGTAAAATATATACTATATGTAAAAGTTATCGAGAAAAAAATGTAATCTAGTGTATATTTTATTTAATAATATAATATTATCATTTATCAATTCATAGTGATTTTGAGATGAAAAATCTATATTAGTTAATGTTTATAATGTGGTTTATGATTTACTCTGATAAAAGGCGTATTTAATTTCCATAGGTATAACTATAGTGATTATATATTGATACAGTGATACAAATACAGGCTATTTGAACCTATTATACCTGACGTCATGTGAACGAAATAGAAAGGATTATTGTGACGCAGCAATATAGTTACCATGCAAAAGCTAAATACAATTTTTTTTTAAAAAATAAATTTATTATTTTTCTATTAGTGTATTACTATCGTATTAAATTAAAATGGTTAATCTATGATCATTTAAATTTTCTACTAGAGGTTTCTTTCCACATATTCAACGCATTCTACGGCCAGATAAAGTTTCCTGGGAAATCTACAATAGTACTAAATGTCATAAAAGTGATTTACGAGGTCCATTACACGGTATTTTCAGCAATTCCATTTTCTTCTTTTGGCCAACAACCTAACCACACGAGTCAATTGATTGTTGTTACTGGATCAAATGGCTTACATAATGACAGTTGGAATTGCAAGTAATTTTATATAAATATATATATTGAAATATTAGTAGGTACACCGATCACATTCGATGATATTGTAAGGTGCTTTTGAATTATTCATACAGAATGATAACTCGTTGTTATGGAACCAATCCAATGTATCCTAATCCTCTACGCTTCAGGTAAATATTTTTGACTAACTAAACCCGACTTTTGATAGCAATCAAACTGACAAATAAAATGGTTATAATTATATTGTTTGTGAAATTCAAAAAATATTGTAATTAATTAAATTGTACGAAAAATTATTAATTATACTGTTTGATATATAAATACATCACAAAAAATACGTAATTTACGGAATTTAGGGGTTTCAAGTTGAAAAAAAATATATCAGTCGCAAAAAAATAAATTTATAAGTATTTTACTGATATCATTACTTAACCATGTACGAAAAAAGAAATTACAATATGTTTTTTTCAATAATTAAGTCTATACCTTATTTATATTAACCTCTAAATTAACCATGAATAAAAAAAATATAATTCAGCTACTTATATATGATTAACAATATTAAAATAGTTCCCCATTTATCATTTTTCTCCTTGATGGATGATATTTTCAGGATTTATTATGTTAATTTACCTGAGGTTGGAAACATTTTGTTTAGAAAGTTTTTGTTAGTTGTTTGTTTTTTTATTTTTAAAGTTCATGGCCATTAATATTTTAATGGTGAGTATTTTATTAAGTTAAAAATAAAATAAATTTTAATACTTATTTGAGTGAAACAACTTTAATTTTGATGAAAAATAAAATTTAACTGTTATTTCAATTGGGATTTTTATTTGAACTAATAAATTCTATTTATTTATATAAATTAATAGTTATTCTAAAAAATGTACACATAAATAATAATAAGCAAATATAATGCTAATGACCTTAGTTGTCGAAGCAGAAATTTATAATTTTGAAACCAATAAAAAAAAAATGTAATAATTATAATAATAAATCATTTATTTATCAATTATAGTTTATTTTTTAATTTATTTAAATTAATCGATCAACATACATTATTTTGGAAAGTATTAGCCTATAGTAAATTGAAATGCCAACTGTATGAAAGAAAATAATATGTAATATTAACATCCTAAGCTATTCAACACAACGAGATACTATGAGGAAGATAGATTTATTGTTATACTGAAATATTGAAGAGCATCATACTATAGGTACCTACTGTCAAATACAATAATAAACAAGCAATAATGATTTATGAATTCAGATGCATGGTAAAATTATATATATCAACGGAAAAATGTGAACTCTAAACAAAAACATTGAAGAATTTTGATATGTATCACCGAGATTTATATAAATTATATAAACCACTGAAATGTATAGAGTGTGGATTTTAAAACATTTTTAAAAGAATATTCTCAACTAGGTAGTCGATTTTTTAACAGGTAACTAATTGATTATAACTGTTCATACATTCATCTGAAGTTTAAAACCACAAACATTTTGTTAGCAAAATATATTATATTTCATGGAAATATCATTATCATCATATTGATATGGTTGACATTATTTTTACGTAATTTAGTGGTACTGTAAAACATGTTCAGATAAATGTAACTGAAATCCTTGGTTTAATTGATAGCAAAGTTTAAAAATATTTAGACCATGAATTGGATTGCAATGAATTACCAAGCATTTTTTTAATAATGATGTACATATTAAGATAAAGTACTTAAAAAATAAAGAAAATAAATTATAAAAGTAATCGTTTTTATTCTTTCTTTTCAACATCTTAGATTTTAGCACTTTATAAATATTATATGGAAAAAAACTCGTTTAATGAAATATAGCAACTAATAAATTACATTAGCTTGATTAATTTATGACGGTAAATGAATAATTACATAAATATAGGACAAGTTCGTCAAAAAGTTGAGCATTAAAATAAATAGAATTACAGTTAGGGTACATAATAGAACATTGTACTAACTATAAATTATTATTGAGTAATTAATTAGAATTCAACATATATTCAGCAATTTAAAAAGAAGATTGCTAAATTAATATTTCAAATAATTAATCTATTAAGATTACAATATTATTGATCACTATACCTATATATATTACTTGTAAAAATAAAACAACATTTTTAATCATACTAAATGCAATTTTTACTATAATTAATAGTAAAGATCATAATATGATTTTTCAATAAATATAAATGTAATTATTATAATTTTAACAATCATTATTTTTTTTATATGTGAAAATATTTTGTCAATTGATTTATAAGTATTATAGATAGGTATATATTTACAATTTGTAAAAAATGACAATTACTAAATAACAGCTGATAATAACTAAGTATTTATTTTATGCGTACCTACACATTTATTACTAATTCTAATAGTATAAAATTTACATATTTTTTAAACCATTTATTCGTCTAAATTATTTTATTTAAAAAAATTCATTGAATCTAATTAAAATATAATATTATATTGTTAGATATTTAAATTGTCATTCATTTTTAAAAAACTCATTTATCATACATCAAAATGTATTTTTCGAATAAAAAACTAATGAAGGATATTATTTAGATGGCTATTGGTTTTTAATTGTTATACTTTAAATACCAACTAGATAATGCCTTATTAAATTACAAAATAACAACTAATGAAACATATTATATTCAAATAGAACTTTTTTTTTTTTAGAATTCATTGTTGTTTATGTATTAATATAGTAAATACTTAAATTATTTTTATAAATTTATCATATTATACATTATATTAAATAATACTTAATTGTATTTATTATTTTATTACTTACATTATTTAAATGTTTTTTGTAATTCATAATTACAAACTGCATACTAATATTATAGTATTAAACGAAAATTTAATAATATGAATTAAAAATGTTTTGAAAAATAAACATTAGCTCAAAATTACACTAAAACTGTTAAACTATTTTGAAAACCATGAAAACGTATTTTCAATAAAGTTTGTAATCAAACTTTTGCCAACATTATAAACTATAATAATATTGTATGTACCTATAATTGTATGCATTTTAATGAATTATAATATAACGTTAAATTGTTCTAAAATTCCTTAAAATTGAATTTTTGATCATTAACTGACTCAACGGAAATTTTAATCTAAATTATGGTTGGTTAAACGTAATGTGAACAAGAAATCATTAACTCATTTGAAAAAATAATAACTATATACACTGCAGCACGTGTACCTACATAATCAAAAATAAAGAGAGTTGAAGGATCAATTTACCCTTCCATCTGAATCAGCTTAAAAATGTAATATTTGAGTTATTTACAAAAATATTAATACATTTTAAAAATATTTGTGAAAAGTAAACAAAATTTAACGTAGATTTGTCACGTAAGTAGAAATAAACATGTACAAACATAAAATACAATGTTGAACAAATAATATGATCATAATTTTTCGAAAATATAATACATACTTATTTAAAAAATGACCATGTGTGACATGGTATCGATATGTGTAACATGTAAAGACTGAGGAACCGAGGTTGGGAAATCATCTAACTCAATTTACCACAAGGCAGGATAGTAGTACCTAGTGTTATATTGTAACATTTAAAAAGAATAATAAATCATGACTTTTTAAAAACTAATTTAAGTAGAACTCGGAACAAATTCGTGCTTGCTAAGATTTAATTTAAACCAATTTGATGGTTGTCGCTACTTTTCCCCGTTTAGTCTTTAACTTCTTTAACTTAGACATTTACTTATAAAATCAAATAAAGGGCTTCTGAAAGTACCAATTATACTTTGTTTCCAATTGATGTAGGTATAGATCCATTTGTAACAGCAGTTGTACTCCAAATAACCAAAAAAACAACTAATAGCAAGAAAGACATTAGAAAAAGTTATAAGTACCTGGTGGTGGATCATCAGTTTCTAAAAATCTAAAATATTTATTTAGAGCTTATAAAATAAATGTGCCGCTATCTATTTTAAATTCTGTGTGGACGAGGGATGAATGTATTGATTTTACAATGATGTGTGTTAAATTTATTTTATTTTTTTGTGTCTGTATATACAATAAGTAGGTAGTCAAAATAATATTTTGATTTTCAACTTCAGTACCTTGTTCGATAGAAAAGTGAATCTAGTTAGTGCATTAAAGAGGTAAAAGTTTAGAATTTTTAGCAGTTTTCAAAAGCACCAGGAAAAACTAAAAAAATATAAAAATAAAGAAAAACGAGAATTTTTACGCGAAAATTTAGTACATCGGACCATATTTACTTTCATATTTACCTGATCACAATATGGTCCTTTGTGAGCTCAACGGATTCCTTAGCATGGGCAGCGAAGATGATATTATGTTAGTCGTTTGCCGGTAATTCATAGACTACCCGCAATAACCACTTCTCGTTTACTTGAGATTTCCAATTCAACATATTATAATTTATACATTTATACAAGGGGATTCCAAACGGCTGAGACTTCTACTTAAATATACTTATATTTTGCCAACTGTATTGACTGTTCTAGTAATCAGAAACCAATTTCGAAAACATATTTGAATTCTTCGTGAAGTTCACTTGAAAACGACTTTAGAACTTTTTTGAAATTGATCACTTAAACCTTTGCAATTTTAACTTGACATTTTGAGTTTTAAGAATTTAAAAATAATTGTAATATTGAATAAAAAAAATTTATTTAAAAATGTGAGAAAATCGTTTCCAAGTAAACTTCGTGGCGAAGTCAAATATGTTTTTATAATTCGTTTTCGATTACTAAATAGTCTGCACGGTTGGCAAAAGATTGATACTTTTAGACAAAAATGAATAGTAAATAATGTTCGCGAAGTGCGCGACGGTGCGAATTTGACATGTGATTTCGTGTGAGAAAGTGTCCCTTTCTGGGCTGTAGTTGTCATGGCAAAGGAACTCACTCTAATTATCGTTTACTACAAACACAAATACACGCAACGCACGCACGCACTATGAAAATTGCCTATATTCAGCTTCTTAAAACCGATCGGTGTCGAATCCCCTTAATGAAAGACGTATGGTTTAGGTTAGTTCGTTTTGTCGTATTGCATTTCATTTTTTTTTTAGTGTATTTTCCATTGGGTAAGTAAACAACAACTTTTCTTTTTGCAATCAATTTTTTTACATACAATATTATACTTCTAAACACCGTTTAGACAGTTTGTTCAACATATAATTTTTAATTAACACGAGTAACTTTTGAGTTGTTTTATATTAATTTGTTTGATCACTTCCTATCATTAAAAAAATTTAATGTTTATAATATATTTTATGCATGATTAATAGTAAAACTTATGTTTAGCAAAATATACTCAGCAATTTAATAATAAATTATTATGTAACTTAAGTTGGATGCATAATATTGTAAACATAAACTAGGTATATAATATATAACATACCTGTTACCAATGCTATATTTGGCATTTCTTAATGTGCTTTCAAACTTTAAATACAATTAATTTACTATGCTATTATTAATAATGTATAAAGAGAATAGTAAAATACAAGTGTCATATAATATGTGAACGTATAATAATCGATTTTCTCTGAAAATTTTCATTTTATTTTATTAAAAATATTTGATATCCCACACACAAACTGAAAATTGATTACGTTTAACAAACAAGATGAAAGTTTTTAAGATTTTGTTTGGTGTATTCAAACACATGTTATATTGCACTTAAACCTTAGCATAAACAAAACTTAAATAAAACAATTATTATTTTACTATAATAAGCACTTTCATGTCTCGATTGGTCGTACAACGAGTTTAAAATAATTATTATATAAAACCAAAAATAATTTACAATGTAATAAAATAGTTTAAATTAAAAAAGACTTCATAGTAAATTAATTTTAACGAATTTGAACTATATGCTCACATCTCAGTTCATTAGAAATGAGAATTGTGTAATTGCTTTGACATTTCGTGATGAATTTATCAAATCTACTCTTGATATAGGTACGATCAATCATGTTTCAAAGCGTATGCCATGCCATTAGCAATCAATAAATTATAAAATTATCAATTTCTATATACTGATAACATCGAGTACCAAATAAATATAATCATTATGATAATTAAATCGAGATAACAAAAAACCAATGGTTAAATGGTCCTATTAAATGAATAAATAAATCAATAATGATCTTTAAACTATGAGGGATTTGGTAAAAATATAATGATTTATCATTAGAAGTTAGTAGTGACAATAAGTGGGACCGTGAAAATACTATATTACCATTGTGCAAAGAAGATGTTGCTGACGGTTGACAATAATTCGCTCGAAATACAAAAGTAGCCCTGAAGGTATAATAGGTTGCACACGTCTTGTTTGCGATTTCGAGGTCGATCCATACGAGCTATGTCTTGATATACCGACCTTATGATGATTAAACGACCCAGCGACCGGTCATCCAGGGACCGAAATCCCTACACATTAATTACACAGACCGAGCTGGTAACTACCATAAAAGCCTTATATTTTTAGCGATACGTTCCAACTGCCGGTCCGGAGCTAATTCTTCAACGTCTGTCCAATAAGCACCGGGTTGATACGGATTCAATTATTCGTCACCACCACTCGACTCAATTGAAAATTGTATAAGACACGTACCAGAGATCAATTATTGTTTCTCAAAAATTAACAGTGTTTTTTCAGCATTGAATTATCTAATATTTTTCAATTAACTCATCTTGCTAATTCAGTCTTGATCACGTATTTTATAGTGAATGTCGATTTTAAAAAGGTAAACAAAGTGCTATCAAAAAAAAATACATGGAAATACAATACACATTAAAACGGGAATTATGGTCTTAAAGTCTTATACACATATACCTTTGTAACAAATTATAATATATATAATATACAACGCACATGATTACAATAATTAGTATTTTATACATAATACATACGGTCCATTATGCTTAGTTCGAATCTAATGTACGAAACAAGTAACAACGCAATTAAAATATTAATTTGTTTCTATTTTGCGTAATGTTATTAAATGCTTTAGAAGCTTTGACCTAAGACGTTTTATCTTAAAGTATTACCGTTAATGGTTGAAGATTTGTATATTCCTCATATAATATGTTATAATAGAGGAAATCTGATTTTCTTCCAAATTATTGTTATAATTTATTTAACAAAATGTTACGAACACATGTCTAATATAGGTACCATTTCCACCATCATAACACACAATCTCATTTGTATAATAATTCACTTCCACACTTTTAATTTGATCATATCACTGTTAATCAATTTGATAGGTAGTAATTGACTATTATTTAGCTTTTTTTTTTTATATCTGTCATCACGTTTTGGACAAGTGGCATTCGCTCTTACAATTTTAAAATTTAAGTTGTTTTAATTTTCAAACATTTTTTTATAAATCTCTCTAGTAAATCAAAATATCGATACGGTTGAAAATGTACTTACTAAATTAAAATAGGTAATACTATGTGATTTATTGTATACCTACTAAATTTATTGTATTATTATATACATTTGTTGTAATAAATGTATGTAATTTACTTCAAATGTTTAAATGAAACTTATATCTATTTTAAATTGTAATAATAATAACTATAATTATATTATTGCTATATTATAACATATTTTTAGCTACTGGATATTATAGTAATGAGTATAATGTTATACTTCAATTAGTACAATCTTATTTTTTGGCTATGTTTACGTGAACAACCAAGACATTGGTTTAATAGAAAAGTAACTTATTTTTATAGGAAAACCTAAGGGAATAGAAACGTGTCATCTGTTGACAAGTTTCTATACATAAAAGGTTTTGTGTACAATAATATGTTTAATGTATTTAACTATTGCACAATAGAGAACTCATTAATTCTTTCCGACCTTCTTTTTTTTTCAGATTTCAACTTATCTGCAGCTCTTTATAGTTGAAGGACCGAAACGAACGAACTCGTGGCTCTTTTGCGACACTTTAATTGTTACATTGTATCACACATAGCACGGCGATAATATCACAGACGCTGCAGCGCAGTTCCCTACGAAACGTTTGCAATAAAAACTACGCGCGAGTGAATAATGGAAAAATGGTTAACCGCGCGCGAAGAAAAACACTCGGATAAAAGATATACGAATTTTCGCTGGGATCGGTGTTTCCGGGTGTACGCAGCTGCACATGCGGTGCGCATTTTAGCGTTTTCGTCATTGGTAAACCATTAGACACCGGAATTTCGTTTGCAGGGGTTACATTATGTAGTGTATAACGAGATTTGGGGAACGAGAGAAAAAAAAAATTACCCACTCTACGACGAATCAATGCGACTTTTCTCGTGCCCGCTTTTGTTTTGTTTTTTTTTTTTCATCGCACGCACACACGTTTTTGTTTTATTCCCGCTTCACCGGCGCCCCCAGGTGCCGACCCGCCGAGGTTCACAAATGTGATTTTGAAGAAAAAAAAAATAATAAAAATAATGCCGACCATCGGTTGGGACCGAGAGGTCGTGACCTTCGAGATCGACGCACACGTCATTATATTGTAATACTGTTTAGTAGGTGTGCACATCAGTATAATACCTACCAATGTTTACATATCGAAAGACGACCACCGCCCTGGCCCGCCACCAAACACAAACTATAGTCGTACATGTATGTGCCGTACGGGGTGTGACCGGACGTGCAGGCCACACTACACTTCGTTCCGACTAAACGCCATCCATCACGAATGCAATTTGTCGAAATCAAATCGACGTCCGTGGTTATGCGTACACGAATAATGAATCGGCGAGGCCAATATGTGTCCCGGTGTAAAATATTACACACTTCCGGTGTTGTGGGTGAGTACCACCTATACATTTTAATCTAACTACGAGTCGTGGGGTGAAATTTACACCGATGAAATATCATTGTTTGTGAAACGTTTTAATGTTATTTAAATCAGTGAATGCATAATGATAAACAGTAAAAAAAAAAAAAGTGACACAGGTACCTACATAAGTACATATTGTATTGTTATTGTTATTACGACTCATGGGTAAGTATATCTGTACTAGCTGTAGTGTTTAAATGGCAAATTAATGTATGGGAAAATATTGTTTACCATTAAAACATAGCAATACTCAACAGTAGTAAAATTAATTCCAACATACGAAGATAACTATAGAACTACAAACATGAAATATTTTCTGGTTGTGGATGTATCTATAAAATATGTCCGTAAAAAGTATTTTTACTAAAGAAAACCGATTTTTAATTAAACCGTAAATTAAATTTTTTTACAATAACTTCAAAACAAATTTGCACTAAATACAATTGAGAAAAAAAACGTGTACTTACCATTGTTAAACGTATTTGTTCAAAAAAATATACAAGTGAACCATTATATAATCGCACAAAGGAATATAATATATTAAACAATATTACAGTTAATATTCCTATGCAATAAATAAAATATATAAAATATAATTATTTTAAACCATCGATTTGTCTAAAAATACAATGCATAAAATATAATTCTAGTTAGTTTAGGTATGCCCTTATCAATTTTGATGCAATTTTAATTAAATTTCCAATCAATGTGTGTACTAGACATTTGTTAATTGAACATTGCAAGACAAACATATTATTATACCTATTTAAAATTTTAAACACGTAGAATACTATAATGGTTTAACATTTGATGAAATTATGTTTCTTGAAATCTCTTAGAAAACAAAGACCTCTTATAGTAACCTCTGCATTTTGCATTCCATAATTTAATGATAATCAATATTATGAATATATTATTGATTTACAATTTCTCTCAGAAGAAATGCACTTACTACTTAGGGGTATTGTTATTCAAATACAAATTTCTTTCAGTATTTTCATATGAATATATTTTATATACAATAAAAACTTTGCTTATAAGAAAATATTATTGTTTGATCAGCAATTCAGATAATGTTATTGTTAGCATCATATATATTAAATTAAATATAGAAATCTACCATTTCTGTTATATTTCTGAATACATTTGCCTTTAGACTGACCTTTATGATATTGAATTTGGTTAATTTTGTAGCTATCCAGTAAAGTATTAAATAAGCTTCAAATGAAATTGTTTAATATTTATTAGAGATTTTGATTTATAACAAAGAATGTCAAACAATTCCGAGTACTGTCGGATACCCGGGTATTTTGGGTACTCCGAAATTAGGTATCTAGTAGTGAATTTTCGAGGTATCTCATAGATAGATCAAAATACTGCTAAACATATATAAAAAAAATAAATTAACGAATTTTATTGTATTTTCCACTTTTCCTATACGGTAAAGTACAATTTATTAAAAAGTAAATGTACTACCCTGTAAGTATATACCAAATACCTGTTCAACACATGTGGTCAACCACTAATGTCATTTAACCAAATCTAAACAGGTCTGATATTCTGGTACTCGAATAACAATAAGATACTCTGGTACTAATACACTATCCGACTTTACCCGATTATAATAAACGCATAGCGGTAGGTTATTTTTACTATAACGCCATATACAGGCTGAAATGTATACAATGTTTATGATTGACGATAGATACTTACAAAAATAAAATAAGGTACCTATACTACTGAAATTATCAAAAAATTATTGTGTAACATTCAAAAATCAAATACTATTAGGTAGGTGATTAATAAACTATAAATATATTATTTTTTTTTTAATATTTATAATTATTTTAGAGGATTCATCAAAATATTGGGTTTCTCTTCGTTATATATTATACATAATAATACAATACATAAAAGTTTAAAAGTTATCTTACCATTAGAAGAAACGTCGTCGATAAAACACAAAGTCGACATCAAAAACAAAGTTGCCGCATAATATGAAATATGCATGCTGGATTTGGATACACCTAAAACACATACAACTTTTTTAATTCTATATATAAGAAATATATATAATACAGACATAGTAAGTTACATAGTTTACAAACATTTCTAATGATAATTTAATAAAGTTCAAAAAAAAAACAATTATATGTAGGTGCCTACTATGGGAATATGATATTAAACTGTGATTGACTTATTTAAATTAGAGATGTGACATAAATTCGGATTCTCTTAGATGGTTTGGAAAATGCAGGTTTCCGATTTCAAACAATAAACTACAAACTATAGGTATGGTTAAAATTTGAAATTTGAAAAATCCGTGAGTCTAAGATTTATTTTTCCTAATAGTATAGAGATATTTGACTAAAATGTACATAATGGTGTATCAATACGAAAATAAATCTTCATAATTGTTTTATATACTTACATCATAGATGTTAAATTATACTTATATTGGAATTTTATCAGAAACTACTAAAATGATCTTTAAAAGTACCATCTGTGTTAGGCTTTCAATCCATTGAGAAGTTATAATAATATGAAGCTTATAGATCCATTATACTACCCAATAGTGCTAAGGGAAGAAAAAAAAGTGTCATTGTAAATTGAATTTATATGATACACTCAATATAAAATATTTTTTTACAGGTAGATTTTTTAATGTATTATGCTTTTATTATTTTTATAATAAGTTCTGGGATATATTTACAAAATGCTATTATGATAATTTAATTCTAGTACTTACGTATAAAAAAGAATATTGTGAAATTTAGTTGTATGTTCAGTACTTAAATAATTAAATGTGAACAATACTAGAAATGTCTATATTATTTTAAATACCGTTATGATAATATATTTTAGACTATTGAAAGTACACTATTTTGAATCAGCTGAATACTAAAATTTCACATTTTTATTCAAATGAAACTAGAATAAAATAGTTTGTTTATAATACTATACTGTATAACAATAAAATAAATAATGATTTATATTTATTACACATTAATGTATTATATTATAAAAACTAAATTTTGTTTTGCTGGTTCATATTACATAATGATATACTCATATCCAATCGAACCAAGTACAACGAAAAAAATAAAGACTGTGAGGCATTTCCTGAATAAATAACCGAAACAAGAATATATTATACCATTATTATAAAACAATATCACATAAATAATAATAAACAATTCATTGATGATGGGAAGGAAACGGTGTGTTTTCGTAACAAAATGTATCTTCACTAAATATATTACGTCCATGACAACAGTATTAGAAGTATACACGCTTACACGTGTTTTCGTTCAAATGCGAGAAATACAAAAATGTTATAGGGAACCGAATAAAGAACAGGAAACACAAAACCATGTTATCATACTTTGAATTATGATTCAATGTTGGGTTCGTTTTATTTGTATTCCTCTTCTTTATCATTATCTTTCTGTCTCTGTCATTTTTTTTTTTTTTACCGTACTCAGAGTTCTGCATGAATTTATTAACGTCATTAGCGGAGTTTTCTCCGCAAACAATTCAGTAGGTAACAAGTTTGAGTGCTGAATAATAGGTATTATCATGCCCCACAGAGGTGCATAACAATATCCTCTAATCTTTTTTTCGGACTGCTCCCACGAAGTGTCTCAATAAAAGATCGTGCGGTGGTTGGTCGAGTAGTACGGGACAAAAATATAAGGTACGATAAGGCAATAAGTCAAGATCTTCGTCACTATCAGCAACGACATCGCACGTATAATCAACGCTGCATAGTGCATGTAAGTGTGTGTGTGTGTGTGTGTGTGTGTGTGTGTGTGTGTGTGTGTGTGTGTGTGTGTGACTTTGCGTGCGTACCCTCTTCGTATTCTTCTGCTTCTCTTGAGCGTTCAAGAAGTTGAACAATAACTTTCAGGGCAGAAAGTTTTAAGCTTCCGAAAGCTTTCGCTGACTTTATCCGGCTATTATTTCAGCGCATACACAAAACGCTTATGCATTATACATTTGGACTTGGCCGCTGTCTCCGTTTTTCCCCGTATAAAATATTATTTTGTACACTTTTACTGTGTAGGTAATAGTGGCATATCGGACGTTTACGTGACCGCGGCACGTTAGAGAAAAAACAGCAGTCGTGGCGAAGGTGGCAGAGAAAAACCTTAAAATATAGAGAAACAAAACGCTAAAACCACTGGTAGTGGTCTATTATGTATATGTTAGTACCCATTGCATCATACCTATCATTATATGATACCGCCCACGGACATGGCGTGACTTTTTTTAAATTTGTTCTTTTTCGATCGTGCTTGAATTGGGCACACACTCGAATTATTTTGGTAACGTTAAAGTTCGGAGGAATAATAAAATGTATAATCAGAAGTACGAAAATCAGTGTAATAAATAATAAAAGGTACGTATTACGAAAAATTCCTCGATTAAGAAAATAAAATACCTATGATATCTTTCCGGTGTTCCAACAAAATAATACGTTATTATGAATTAATATGAATAAGAGTAAGGTTAGTGTGTTTCAGTTTGTGCTATTATAAGGTATTAAGACTCATGTTCTACGAGGATAAAAAAGAAATGTAATAAAATAATAAAATCGTACGGCTATGATAGCCGATATAACTTCGATAATATCAGCGCACTATTTGCTTTCTTTCTCCAACCCACACGAAACATAGCAAATTTACGTTTAGTAGAACCAACTCTGTGTTAATATTTTTAATATTATAGTGAATTCACCTATTATCAAACAATAAATTAAGAACATTAATGTTAATTAACTGTGTCCTTACGTTGTATATTTTTTGATATTTTAATTTTTATGTAAGCTATGAGCGTTTAAATCATTACAATTTAAAAATGTTTTTAAATTATGCAGAAAAATTGAAATATCTTAAAATAGCTAATGTAAGAACACAGGTAATATTCTTAGCTTAAAGTGTAATAATAGTTATATTCATTTTAATATTAAAAGCAACAACACAGGGTTGGCACTGCTAAACATACATTGTTCTATGTTGCTCGTGGGTCAGAGAGAGAGAAAACAAATGGTGAACTGACATCCTCTTAACTGGATTCCTAGCATTCCTACTCATAGTTTAAAATAGGAAAAATAAAATTAACGTACATAAAAGGGCACCTTATACTTTCAGTATCTTCTCTGAAAAAAGTTAATTAAAAATCACCTAAAAAATCATCACAATATAAGTATTGTCTACAAAATCTTAAATATTCGTAAATATAATTTAACTAATATAATGACGTGCGTTGCGCCAGCCCGGCCCATATCGAAATTTTGGAAAATTTTTTCACCAATATTTAGCATGTAATTAGCATGAATTTGCACGACTAAAATTAGAATTTGCATGATATTGGTTTAAAGGTTAAATCCAAAATTTGATGAGCCGGGCTGGCGCAACGTTGCGCTAGCCCGGCCCAATAGAAAAAATATAGATATCGAATATTTAAATATACCAATATTTAGCACGTCATTCGCATGAATTCGCACGACTGTCGTCAGAATTCGCACGACTATTTTTTATGAGTAAAAAACTGTTTTAGTGTATTTTTACCGTTGCGCCAGCCCGGCCCATAATATAAATTTTGCGAATTTTGGGACTTTGACTATACCAATATTTAGCACGTCATTCGCATGAATTCGCACGACTGTCGTCAGAATTCGCACGACTATTTTTTATGAGTAAAAAACTGTTTTAGTGTTTTTACCGTTGCGCCAGCCCGGCACATAATATAAATTTTGCGAATTTTGGGACTTTAACTATACTAATATTTAGCACGTCATTCGCATGAATTCGCACGACTGTCGTCAGAATTCGCACGACTATTTTTTATGAGTAAAAAACCGTTTTAGTGTTTTTACCGTTGCGCCAGCCCGGCCCATAATATAAATTTTGCGAATTTTGGGACTTTGACTATACTAATATTTAGCACGTCATTCGCATGAATTCGCACGACTGTCGTCAGAATTCGCACGACTATTTTTTATGAGTAAAAAACTGTTTTAGTGTTTTTACCGTTGCGCCAGCCCGGCCCATAATATAAATTTTGCGAATTTTGGGACTTTGACTATACCAATATTTAGCACGTCATTCGCATGAATTCGCACGACTGTCGTCAGAATTCGCACGACTATTTTTTATGAGTAAAAAACTGTTTTAGTGTTTTTACCGTTGCGCCAGCCCGGCCCATAATATAAATTTTGCGAATTTTGGGACTTTGTACTTTTTTCGTACTAGACTATTATATTAGCAGGATAATGACCTTAGTTTTCGAAGCCTCAACCCATAATAATAAAAAAAAAATATTTACATTTTTTCTAATATAATATAATAGCAGATATGAAGAATATAAACAATCATCATCGATAAAATATTAAAATATTTTAACTTGCACTGAACGACCTTTTATAATATAGATCATCTTAATATGTTATAAAATCGTTCATATGCATAAACTATATAGAGTAATATTATCCAAACAAAATTATAAGTTAAATTATTACCAGCCGAAAATAACTCGAAATTCATTCATTTTCGATTTATTATTGTACTAATATATAATATACACGATAGTTTATTAAAACTATTTATGTTATTATAGTAGGTATTTCTACAAGTGATTGGGAAAAATTATTTTACTAGGTCGGTTATTTTTTGTGCGGACGTGCTGGAAGTACCTATTATTTTCGAGGGATGACGTACGGTTAGGTTAGGTTATGATACGTATGACTATGGTTCTGAATTTGAAATATTTCAATTGAAATTTTTCATTTGAAATATTTCGAAATTGAAAATTTCACTCTTCTTGAAATATTTCTATGTAATTATGAACATATTTTTTCTTCTTTTAAACGTGTTCGGTTATAGATGATTAGAAATAATATATTAATTAGTAATTACACTCAGAAAACATTGATAGTTAATAAGTTATCAGTTAGGTATAATGTATATATGTTAACGCCTTAACGGTCAATGGTTATACTTATACATTTATAATTATTATGTTATATGGTATATAATTGCTAATTGGTATTATTGTATTAATAATGTGATTTTATTTTTATATTATCGGTTATCACTTATCACTTCATCAGTTATCAATTAAATCCCTATTGGCTATTAAATTATTATTATTTATTACTTTATCAGTCATGTATTTTGGAGTCAAACATGTTTTTAATGAGTTGTAAAATATTTTTGTACGCGAACCGTCAGCGATCCAAAAGATGATGGTTTGAAATAAAGTTTGAGTACATTTCAATAGAGAATGAAAATATATAATAATAGTGTATTTTCAGTAATTATAAAGCGTACAGTTTAAAATTTTACATCATAGATTTGTTAAAAAAAACTTTTATATGATATATAAATATGTTACATATTGTGTTTGTTTCATAATATAAACCAAATTTATAAAATGTTCACTTGGATGTTGACGACTTTAAACTTTTGGACACAATTAATATTTTATTTATAATTTATATTTATATTTATAATTATTTATAATTTTATGAAATTTTAAAACCCTACGCATGACCATCAGTAGATAAAATATGAACTGTCGTGTAGAAGCGTTATTTTCGGCTGGTAATAATTTAACTTATAATTTTGTTTGGATAATATTACTCTATATAGTTTATGCATATGAACGATTTTATAACATATTAAGATGATCTATATTATAAAAGGTCGTTCAGTGCAAGTTAAAATATTTTAATATTTTATCGATGATGATTGTTTATATTCTTCATATCTGCTATTATATTATATTAGAAAAAATATAAATATTTTTTTTTTATTATTATGGGTTGAGGCTTCGAAAACTAAGGTCATTATCCTGCTAATATAATAGTCTAGTACGAAAAAAGTACAAAGTCCCAAAATTCGCAAAATTTATATTATGGGCCGGGCTGGCGCAACGGTAAAAACACTAAAACAGTTTTTTACTCATAAAAAATAGTCGTGCGAATTCTGACGACAGTCGTGCGAATTCATGCGAATGACGTGCTAAATATTAGTATAGTCAAAGTCCCAAAATTCGCAAAATTTATATTATGGGCCGGGCTGGCGCAACGGTAAAAACACTAAAACGGTTTTTTACTCATAAAAAATAGTCGTGCGAATTCTGACGACAGTCGTGCGAATTCATGCGAATGACGTGCTAAATATTAGTATAGTTAAAGTCCCAAAATTCGCAAAATTTATATTATGTGCCGGGCTGGCGCAACGGTAAAAACACTAAAACAGTTTTTTACTCATAAAAAATAGTCTTGTGTATTCGGACGATAGTCGTGAGAATTCATGCGAATGACGTGCTAAATATTGGTATAGTCAAAGTCCCAAAATTCGCAAAATTTATATTATGGGCCGGGCTGGCGCAACGGTAAAAACACTAAAACGGTTTTTTACTCATAAAAAATAGTCGTGCGAATTCTGACGACAGTCGTGCGAATTCATGCGAATGACGTGCTAAATATTGGTATAGTCAAAGTCCCAAAATTCGCAAAATTTATATTATGGGCCGGGCTGGCGCAACGGTAAAAACACTAAAACAGTTTTTTACTCATAAAAAATAGTCGTGCGAATTCTGACGACAGTCGTGCGAATTCATGCGAATGACGTGCTAAATATTGGTATAGTCAAAGTCCCAAAATTCGCAAAATTTATATTATGGGCCGGGCTGGCGCAACGGTAAAAATACACTAAAACAGTTTTTTACTCATAAAAAATAGTCGTGTGAATTCTGACGACAGTCGTGCGAATTCATGCGAATGACGTGCTAAATATTGGTATATTTAAATATTCGATATCTATATTTTTTCTATTGGGCCGGGCTAGCGCAACGTTGCGCCAGCCCGGCTCATCAAATTTTGGATTTAACCTTTAAACCAATATCATGCAAATTCTAATTTTAGTCGTGCAAATTCATGCTAATTACATGCTAAATATTGGTGAAAAAATTTTCCAAAATTTCGAAATGGGCCGGGCTGGCGCAACGCACGTAATATAATGGGAAAACTAATCAAATATAAATATAAAACTTTAGTTTCACGTTTTTGATCTATTTTTATGATAAAGATATAGTTGATAAAAAGTTTATTTAAAAAACTTAGTTCAATTATTTTACTTAAGATACGACTCACAGAAAATTATTAAATCAAACGTATGTATGTATCTTTCTGTGGACTTAAATGCACTATCTCGAAATTGATCCATCTCACCAACACCTTTCATTAATCTAAAAGGAGCTGATTTAAACGTGGAAGTTTTCTCTTACATTATAAAATTCC
Organism: Nasonovia ribisnigri; assembly: GCA_027563435.1. NCBI lineage: Eukaryota > Metazoa > Arthropoda > Insecta > Hemiptera > Aphididae > Nasonovia > Nasonovia ribisnigri. The sequence continues at coordinate 107,854 of JANEHU010001784.1, forward strand.
AAGTTTCAATGGCAGGTCGGCAATACACCAAATAATCACGTAGGGAAACCAGGATCCATTCTAATGCATTAATGCAGGTATATTCTATCAAAATGTATCAAAAAGAACATTTATATAACTACGACAACATCGCATGCTTTATCTATGCAAATATCTCTGCCACGTTTCCAAGTTTCAACAATTGTAAATTTAGAATAGTATAAAAATATTACGTACATATATTTAATAATATTCCTGTGGATTTTAAATATAAGTAACTAAAATAAACAAACACCACTTAATATTTTAAAATAACAAGCAGGGTAAAGAAATATTAATTATTTGAATAACATTTTCCATCTTAGAAATATGCTTTTAATAAAAGAAAAATAGAGTACGATAGAAGCAATAGTAATACCAAAATCAGTGTATCTTAGATAAATACGAAAAATGGTAATTTATGACAATATTTATTAACAAAATCATGAATTGATGTAAAATAACTACGAACGTTTATGTTTTTTTTTATCTGTATATTTGATGAAACTGAATAAATAAAAGACAAATTACTCATTAATTTACATTCTGATTTGAAATCTACACCAATTGCATAATATGAAACATTTGATACGCATTTTTGTTTTCATAGTTAATTTTTTTTATTATTTATTTTGAATATGGTATTTAGTTGCTTTACTGGAAGATATTATACAAGTTCTATAAATACATAATTGTTTTTAAAATATATTTATACAACACGAGCATTTATTATAATGAAGTTCATATCATCAATGCACATATAAAAAAATTACAAAATCCCAATAGAAAATCATATATTGTGAAAAAAATAGAAAAAGAAAAGAAAAATTATTATTTTTTTAAAAAAATGTTCTCTAGAATAATAGGACATATAAATAATTTTTGAAAATTATAGATTTATATTTAAAAGTGTTAAGATAAAAAATTATATATTTAGCAGATTAAATTTAAGGTTATTTTTAATTACAAATAAAATTAAAATAAAACAGTGAAATAAACATTAAAAAAAATACTGTAATGGTTAAATTTTGTACCTTAAAAACTAATATTATGAATAATATTGGTACAAACAAAAATCTTTAATAATGTAAAAACATTTATTTCTAATTATTAGACATGAAATTAAATGTATGAATTCAGTTTTCGATTAGATTTAATATGATACTCTATGAATTAGTTATTTATTTTATAATTATCAGTTGGGACTTACGATACTATAACTTATGATTTTTCAACTCAGTATTTTTATTGTTGAATTCAAACAATATAATTTAATAAGTGGTTGGACTCACTTTATAGGAATCATTTAAAAAATCAAATCAAAGCCACCAAAGCTTCTTCTGGATTTATCGCTAATGTTTTACTTTGTCATTGGATAATTAATTTAATTTATCCACGTGACTGGAATAGCTGAATTAGTTAGACGAATTCATTACTCATAATTGAGACTATACGCACTGATGAAAATAAATAAACTTCAAAATCAACGATACCACTTAATTATTATTATATTTGTCTTCAATAATATGGAGAAGTCATATTCTAATATTTAATTATTTGGAAATTATAATACATATTGTAACTTCATTATAAATATATAAAATCCTAATATTAAAGCAAAGAAATAAAGTTAGTACAATAATAATTAAAAATATTTTTTGTAGTAGTAACATCATTAAGTGAATAGAAAAAACGAATACATATCGCTTTAAACGACAAAAAATAATTAATTTGGATTTTTTGTGAATAAACTCTTTGGCCTATTATTATTATTATATATATATTGACTAATTTCAGATCCTGCGTTCAATAATCCTACAAAAATATACGCATAAGGAAATAAAATTTAAAATTAAAATTATTGTAACTGTTAAAAATGAGAAGTTTTGAAAATAACCATAGTTTGGTTGAATCATGGCGTATTTCTTGTGAGAGAGTATACCTGGTGGTTTGAAATTCTTCGTGTTTATATACATTACTTATTCCATAAACTTGATATCGGCATTGAACTCGGAATAACTACTTAATGTGTAAAACGAATTTGTTATGAAGTTGAAGGTAAGTGATAAATAAATATAGACTAGATTTGAAACCAAAGGAAATATTTTTGAAAAAAAAACTTGGTGGTAGATTAGAACGACCATTTTTCAAAACAACAGTAAACAGTAATCTTTTTAACTTGTCAAAATGTAAAGGACAACAAAAAAATAGTTATAAAAAAAAGAAATAATGTTAAATATGTTTAAATTATCTTTTCCATATGAGTTGTATAAACCAAATGTATATATTTTATAATAATACTAATAATTACAATTAGTTGCATAATTTAAATATATAACCTAACTATAATATTTAATGCATTACTAAAAATTCAACTTTAAAATAATACTATTTAGTGAATGAAAGCTCAATTTTTTAAAATATTCTTATGAATGATAATAAATAATGTACCACAATAATATGTACCATAGTTTTCTACATGAATATAACGTAAGAAGAAACTCATAGTTTTATTGATAGATAAACTCAAAATAGGACCACTGGTAAATATTTACTAAGCAGGATAACAAATATTATTGATAGCTTTAATGCATACTATAAGTTAATTTATTTTAAACCCTAACTTTGATATATTTTGTTTTATTATTAATTGTATTACCTATTAAAGAACAACATATCAACAATAATAATATTATTTCATCTGTCCGGCATTAATGGACAAGTTTTCAATGTGTAATAAGTATCAATTCAAAAAATAATAATAATTTAAGAGTCATTTATTCATCCAATATCACCTAGTTTCGTCATTTCCATCTTTAGAATATTACTCAATGTTCTGCACTATTGAGTGATTAATATTATTATATTATATTGATCGGATTACTAAGTCTTTTACGCTATCGTTACAAAATTGAGTGTCCGCCTCTCCAGCTCGACTGAAATTACCTCTATTTTCCGATCTACATTACTACACGGTATAGTATGAATCCAGCTAACATATTCAAAAATAGGGCATTGCAAACACATCTTGATGCCAGACGCGCGAACGGACCGGGAAATTTCTATGGCGATCCGTTTGCCAATTGCTGAATTACTATGCTTCTATTCCCAGTTTACCGTTTACCGACCATTATCAATAATGGCAAATTGCCCCTAAAGTTACATACATAATTAATGTGTTAACTCTCCCTTTTACCAACAACAATAACGCAGAACAAAAGAATTTTTAAATTATGGTATGAACAAATATCGATGAATAAATTACGATAAAGTTTATTGCACAGTAAAATTAAAATATCAAACTGTATAAAAGAAACAGTAAAAAACATAATTCATATTTTTTTAGTACATGAATCCAATTAGGTTTTACAATTTACTAGTGTTATAATTATAGCCAACAGCAATAATAAGAATCAATAGTTCCCAAGTATCTTAGAGTGTTGAGCGAACATTCTTTTTTTTTCCACTAAAACATATCCAGCAGAATGAACGAATTTAATAATAATTATCTGGTAATTATAATTTTCATATCTAAATTAACAGAATATTTTTTTTAAAGTCAAAGAATATAATATAAAATCATCCTATGGTCGTTGTACAACACTATTCCGATTTACAACGCATACATGTTTGTTTAAGAGAGTACTGATTTTAGCTCTTCCGATAAACACAATAAAATGTCCACTATCTTTGTTTGCTCTAAGCTAGAAGTACCACAAATATTTACACCATACAAATTTCTAAAACATTTTCTGTAATACATTGGGTTTGAAACAAAACGAAATAAGGTAAAGTGTAAAATACGTTAATACAGCTATACGCAGTTAGTATTTAGATATTACGAATCACAATGTTTTAATTGCCTATGCCTATATCTTAGGTTATATAATGTGAACATATTTTATTATTAGCCTGAAATCCTTATGATCCTATTAATTACATTATAATAAAAAGTTGTAAATTCCAAAAGAACGGATTAATATTTTTTTTCTTTAGTAGATACATAGGTGCTATTGTAAAATTCTATAGGTATTTAAGATAACTTGAAAAAAACTAGAATGTTATCTATTTAAACATTTTTTTCGAATAAATTTCTTATTTTCTATTTGCAAAATTTTACCATAGTATGTAATTTAAAAGGCTAATACAATAATAAGAATAAAAGATATGTTTAAAAAAAGTAAAATTTAAACAAAAATAATTAGCTTGTATGTTGAATAACAAATTTTTTATAGTTGTTCAATATAAATTGTTAAGACAAAATTTACATTAACAATAAGTATTTTTATATTGTATTTTATAATTTATATACAATTAATTGATATACCCAATTGTCTTCTACAAAAGGCGTTCGTAAATCGTTAGTATACATTATTAATATTATTGTTGAAACCCTTGTTTTAAATATTTATATATATAATATTATACAATGTAGTTTTAAACTGGAATATAACGTATATAGGTAGTTTCTTTAGTTTTCTCTTTTTTCTTAAAAACACAAAATTAATACAATGTCGGATCAAATATTATTGTTCTCAAGTCTGTGAAAAAGATAAAAATAATGTAAAATGTTCGCCTTTTTTTAAATGTTTTGTTTACATTAGCTATTTAAAATAACTAGGTATTTCAAAAAATAAATCGATTTTATTGAAAATCCGATCAATGATGTTTTAGAGGATTTAAAAATAAATATTAAGTGAGTTTTTTGAGTTACTTGACAATACTATATTATACATTTTTACGCAGGAATAAAATGTGCTATGTAATTTAATGAAACTGGTAAGATAATCAATCTTTTACCACTTCAATAGTACTAAAAACACAGATAACATTAAATATATTTTTTATGATCTGTGCTAAAATACTCAAATAATTACTATTTAATTTAATGACTAATATTGTCATAATATAATTATGAAATATGACCTAGAAAAATGTTTAAAAAATGTTTTTTTTTACAATAAAATTCCTTTTTAATTTATACATTATTATTCTAATTGATTACTAACAATTCGTATTTATTTGTCGTATGTAATGATCAGTTTCAATCAAAGAAAATAATAATACATAAACTACTTGCAGGTCACAATATATAACTACAAAATTTCAATTTAAATATTTTATATTGCAATAACATATGGATTTTAATAAATACTAATTATTATGATTTATAAATATAATAATTAATGAACTACAGTATTAATTAATATTACAATGTTCTGTTCAGTTATTATTTTACAGTAAAAATTTACTTATTATTATATAATAATTTTTACTATAGCTTTTGTTAAATAATTTATTTCTCAAATTGGAATTCTTAGTACCAAATTAAACAAAAGAACTGAACCGCTATTTGTTCTCTGTAGGTATTTTTCATGATTGTGAGTACGTTCAAAATATTGACTTGTGATTATATCATCTAGGTATACTTAAATTACATTCTAGCTCAGATGAACATGATGATGAGTTAGGAATTTCATTTTGACGACATGAAAAACGTTCGTAAATGGTTGTATGGTATGTCAATGCAATTAATTAGAACCAGCCTAAATTACAGGGTAGCGATGGAATGTCTTACAACACCAGTCATAGTCTGTTCGAATAATTATTGAACGAAAAAATAATGTGTAATATATACTATTATATTAAATACCTATTAGGTCAAACACTCTTTGCCAAAAAAAAAAAGCAATATAAAGTATTATTACCTAACAATAATATAAGTTTAAGAAAATATAGAAATATATTAAAATGTACAATTTATATTTTATTAAAAAATGTTAAAGATTTCTGTGATTTTTAGTTATCTAATTTAACTTGTAATAAAAATAATTTGAACGCTTTGTTTTGTGGTAATTATTTTGTTCATTTATTCTTATTATTTCAATAAAATCATAATATACAATATTTCAGATATTTGTACAATATTTTCTTTTAGTTTTAGATTAGTCACTTAATGTGATTTACAATTAAAAATACGTATAACAGGGATTGAGGTTTTAAATATAGGTGATGTTTAAGACTCACGATTGACCGCTATAGGCTAGGAATGATTGATAACGCTGTGGCAGCAAATCTTCAGGAGACGACTGTCCCTATCCGTGCAGCTGTGGCACGTCCAGGCTCGGCAGAGAAAAACAGTGTGGCGGCAGCAACGGTATTACGGCGGCGGCGGCGGCGACTCTAACCGGCTCGTTTGGCGTGCAGCTGTGGCACGTCCGAGCTTGGCAGAGGAAAAACTGTGTGGCGGCGGCAACGGTATTACGGCGGCGGCGACGACTCTAACCAGCTCGTCTGGCGTGCAGCTGTGGCACGTCCGAGCTTGGCAGAGGAAAAACTGTGTGGCGGCGGCAACGATATTACGGCGGCGGCGACGACTCTAACCAGCTCGTCTGGCGTGCAGCTGTGGCACGTCCGAGCTTGGCAGAGGAAAAACTGTGTGGCGGCGGCAACGGTATTACGGCGGCGGCGACGGCGACTCTAACCAGCTCGTTTGGCGTGCGGCTGTGGCACGTCCGAGCTTGGCAGAGAAAAAACTGTGTATCAGCGGCAACGGGATTACGGCGGCGGCGACGGCGACTCTAACCGGCTCGTTTGGCGTGCAGCTGTGGCACGTCCGAGCTCGGCAGAGGAAAACGGTGTGGCGGCGGCAACGGAATTACGGCAGCGGCGGCGGCGACGACTCTAACCAGCTCGTTTGGCGTGCAGCTGTGGCACGTCCGAGCTCGGCAGAGGAAAACGGTGTGTCGGCGGCAACGGGATTACGGCGGCGGCGACGGCGAAGACTCTAACCGGCTCGTTTGGCGTGCAGCTATGGCACGTCCGAACTCGGCAGAGGAAAACGGTGTGTTCGACGGATGCTTCTCGGGTCCTATTTACTGAGCTACCGAGTATACCGCCAGTATTAGAATTTTCATCGTGTGTGGTCTGTTTCGTGTTGTTTATGACCTTTCTACTCGCTTGAACCTTTTGATAGGTTGTAAAACTAATTACTTACACACGTTAATATTCTTTATGCTAATTAACGCGTGGATTAATTGGTTTTTGTGTTAAAAGTTGACGGGTATACGCGCTGGTTTAATTAACACGGTGATCAGAGCGCTCTATGTCGTTTCATGTGAACAACGGCGAGTGTGCCGGCGTGGACTGCTTCACCGATGGTCCGCTAGTAGCACTCCGGTAGTGTCCGCCGGCGCACTATTGCTAGTAAATCGGTGTTAAGCTGTTCTGTCTCGTTACATAGTCCCCTTTTTTATTTATTAATTTTGAATTTTGATAACATATGTTTCTTCTTATTTTTTTTTTTTTGAAAAATTAATGAATGAAAACAAAAGTAGAGAGACAGTAATTGATAATCTGTTGACGTTTTATGTGATTCTGTTTTAATTTCGGTGGGGTTGCTTATTGATCGTATCTTTCCTTCGTTGTTGTCTTATATACTTCCTTGTCTGTTTATATTGTTCATTGCGGCGTTTCTTGTTACTCATTTTGGGTTGAAGTTCGGCTGGGGCGGGACTAGTACTGATTATGGTCCTTGTGGGTTTGTCATCCTGAGATTCGATAGGGTTGATAGGTATGGCTCGGATTGTATCTGGTATCTGAAAGGTCGGTTCTAAGGAATATTTTGTTTGTTTTGCCGTGGCTTCGCGCTCATATCTAGCTTGAGCTTTTAACTGTTCTTTATCGTTGATTGGTAGTATAGGTTCTATTTGGATGCGTTGTAAAGATATTTTTGATAGGTATTCACTATCGAGTTCTAGATACTCTGGCCCAAATAGTTCGAGGATAATGTCGTGATCCATGTTGCAATGTCTGAAGATTCCTGTAGGAATAAGAACATGGTCACGAGTAAGGTTTATTTATTGTGGATGAGAAGGTGGTGGATCACTGGCGATGCCAGGATCCGGAGGAAAACATAAGGATTGACGATCCGTCGGCGGAGAGTGATATGGTTTAATGTTTTTTACGTTGCATCGAATGTTTTGCTGATGGTTACCTCGGACTAACACTGTGTTGTTATCGTATGTTCGAGTGATAGTGTATGGTCCTTTGTATAATAGAAAGAATTTGTGTATTTCATGGTCTTCGGCTGACGAAAGTTTGTGTTCTTTTATTAATACTTGCTGTCCCACTTGGTATTGTAAAAACTTCTTCCCATGGTCTTTTGTCTTATTTCGGGTTTCGGCTCTGGATTTTAGTTTCTTCTTTACAATCTCAATGACGGGTTCATCATTCTGCCAACTATTATTGTCCGGAAATGGAATGACCGACATGATGGGGATTCTGGGTTTTGTTCCGAACATGATGTGTGCGGGAGTGTGTCCGGTTGATTGGTGATAGGAGTTGTTGATCCAATACTCAATGTTTGGTATCCATTTTACCCAATTGGTATGTTTAGCATGACAGTAAGTTCGTAACATTCGACCGATCTCTCTATTTGCACGCTCTACGGGGTTGCTCTCTGGATGGTAAGTAGTGGTGTGGTTTATTCGTATGCCTAATGCCTCGAGCTGTTGGAACCATTGCTTACTGTGAAACTGTGTACCGTTGTCGGTTAAGAGTTGTTCAATCTGTCCGATGTTTGGTATGAATTCCTTTGTGATCTTACGCAGGATTGTCTCTGTAGTGGCTTTTTTTATCGGATATAATTGTATATATTTTGAGAAAACGTCTAGTATGGCGAGGATATATCGGGCACCCCTCTGTCCCCTGGGCAGCGGCCCCATTAGATCAAGTGATACCAATTGTAGCAGCCGTTCTGGTAAGATGCTATGTGTTGGTCCCCTTGCCATCTGATTGTCGCATTTGGCTTTTTGCTTTGAAAACGGAATTAGGTAGTTCTTATTGTTTATTTCTAGTTGTAACGTGTGGTCGCTAAAGTTGATCTGGGCGTTGTGTTGACTTAATATATCTGCTCCAATGATCCCTTTCTCGTTTAACCCTTCTACCTGAATGAAATTGGCGTGTATTACGGCTTGATTGAATTGACATTTACAAAATATTTGTTTTGATATTTTGCATATTTGTTTTCCTATGGCATTACTGATTCTTATACCATTTATTGGAAGCTGTGGAATATTGGGATCTTTCTTGATGATGGTGTCCACTATCTCTTTTGTTAGTACACTGATCGTGGCTCCGGTGTCTATCAGTAGTTCCACCTCCTCACCTTCAATGACGCATTTTATATATGGGCTGTAAGATTCTTCATTACTTTGTATTTTATTGATTTGGTGTGAGGTTTCGTTGTCGTTATTCACATCACTGGAGATGACTTGATTAATTCGTTGATGGTTATCACGTGGTTGTTGTGTTTGTTGTGACGGTTGTGTTTGTTGTGGGTGTTCATCGCGATTGTTCCAACGATTGTTTCGTGGTTGTGGTCGGTGATTCCCTTCACTCTGAGGATTTCGATGATTCCAATTATTATTGTTGTTTTGATTGTTGTGATTGTTGTTGTTGTTGTGATTATTGTTGTTCTTTACTGGGTTACTTTCTGATTGCTGGTCCCCTTGCCCCTCTTCTCCCAGGACTTTCATCGCTGCAAGTATGGTACAATCGGGTAACGATATCAATATGGCACGTAAATAACCCGGGTAATGCTTCGCAATATGTTTCACTATTTCTTGTTCGGATAGCCGTGGTACCTCCAAGTGTCTTAGTTTGGTGGCCCATGTGGCAAAATGTTCCCTATAATTTGTGCCGGCTGGTACCTGTTTGGTGCTTAGGCATTGGCTCCACACTTGAATCTGTATTTCACGTGACCAAAATTCGTCCATGAATGCTTTCTTGAAATCGTCATAGTTGGATAGTTGAAACCTTATCGTTGAGAACCAACTGAACGCGGCTGCTTTTAGACAATCACCGACGATGATGATTTTTTCGCCGACGTAGGACTGCTTTATAGCAAAGTATTCTTCAAGTCTATAAAGAAAATCTTTAGGATGTACGTCCCGACTGCTACCAAAAAATGTTGGACGTGATATTTCTGTGTGATGTCCTAAGTCATTTTTTTGGTTGTATTCATTCTGTGCTTGCTGTTGACTGATATGATTATATTTTATTTTTATATCGTTTAGTTCTTGTTCAATTAATTCAATTTTTGTGTTATTTTCGTCTATTATGTTGACACATTTTTCTTCGAGTTTCTTGATTTTTTCTAGTAGTTGATTGACTAGATATTGACTATTGCGTTCCACTTCACGTTTAAACGCGAGGAACGTCTCTTCGGAGATGGTTTTCTTCGGCGGCATTTTCACGATGTAGCTTTCTTCTTTGCAAACCGACGTAGAAAATCTTCACTTTTTTTTTTTTTCTTGGGTTCGAGGTAGAATTTCTTCTTTATCGAGCCTTGTAGTTGGGCGCCAATGTAATAAAAATAATTTGAACGCTTTGTTTTGTGGTAATTATTTTGTTCATTTATTCTTATTATTTCAATAAAATCATAATATACAATATTTCAGATATTTGTACAATATTTTCTTTTAGTTTTAGATTAGTCACTTAATGTGATTTACAATTAAAAATACGTATAACAGGGATTGAGGTTTTAAATATAGGTGATGTTTAAGACTCACGATTGACCGCTATAGGCTAGGAATGATTGATAACGCTGTGGCAGCAAATCTTCAGGAGACGACTGTCCCTATCCGTGCAGCTGTGGCACGTCCAGGCTCGGCAGAGAAAAACAGTGTGGCGGCAGCAACGGTATTACGGCGGCGGCGGCGGCGACTCTAACCGGCTCGTTTGGCGTGCAGCTGTGGCACGTCCGAGCTTGCAGAGGAAAACGGTGTGGCGGCGGCGGCGGCGAAGACTCTAACCAGCTCGTTTGGCGTGCAGCTGTGGCACGTCCGAGCTTGGCAGAGGAAAAACTGTGTGGCGGCGGCAACGATATTACGGCGGCGGCGACGACTCTAACCAGCTCGTCTGGCGTGCAGCTGTGGCACGTCCGAGCTTGGCAGAGGAAAAACTGTGTGGCGGCGGCAACGGTATTACGGCGGCGGCGACGGCGACTCTAACCAGCTCGTTTGGCGTGCGGCTGTGGCACGTCCGAGCTTGGCAGAGAAAAAACTGTGTATCAGCGGCAACGGGATTACGGCGGCGGCGACGGCGACTCTAACCGGCTCGTTTGGCGTGCAGCTGTGGCACGTCCGAGCTCGGCAGAGGAAAACGGTGTGGCGGCGGCAACGGAATTACGGCAGCGGCGGCGGCGACGACTCTAACCAGCTCGTTTGGCGTGCAGCTGTGGCACGTCCGAGCTCGGCAGAGGAAAACGGTGTGTCGGCGGCAACGGGATTACGGCGGCGGCGACGGCGAAGACTCTAACCGGCTCGTTTGGCGTGCAGCTATGGCACGTCCGAACTCGGCAGAGGAAAACGGTGTGTTCGACGGATGCTTCTCGGGTCCTATTTACTGAGCTACCGAGTATACCGCCAGTATTAGAATTTTCATCGTGTGTGGTCTGTTTCGTGTTGTTTATGACCTTTCTACTCGCTTGAACCTTTTGATAGGTTGTAAAACTAATTACTTACACACGTTAATATTCTTTATGCTAATTAACGCGTGGATTAATTGGTTTTTGTGTTAAAAGTTGACGGGTATACGCGCTGGTTTAATTAACACGGTGATCAGAGCGCTCTATGTCGTTTCATGTGAACAACGGCGAGTGTGCCGGCGTGGACTGCTTCACCGATGGTCCGCTAGTAGCACTCCGGTAGTGTCCGCCGGCGCACTATTGCTAGTAAATCGGTGTTAAGCTGTTCTGTCTCGTTACAAACTAAGTATTACTTGCAAAAAAATATTAAAACATTATTTTAAATTATAAATACATACCAATAAGTAATAACATGTACAATAATTATCTATTTATAATTAGAATGATGCCGAACAAATCTCCTATGAATACAATAACGAACTTAGTAAAATGTTATCTAAAATCAAGCAAGAATATATGGATCATAACATATTGCTATAATATAATATTAGAGTTGTCCTATTATAAAACGTAAATAACTATAAATTATATTCAAATATAAAATTTTTTTCTTATGTTTTAATAAGTGGCGTTTTGCTCAATATTTCTTGACAAAACACCTAGAAAGAATAATATGATTAAATTATTTGAAAATAATTCCATAAATACAAATAGTTCTGTATTTGTACAATATTGTCTAAATCCATTCATAATTCGTATTCATCTTGATACTTCCTTGACTTCGTTGTCAATACAAATACGTCAAGCCACTTATATCGTAAAATATGCAACTCCTGGCTAACATCATTGGATAATGTTACTAAAGAAGAAGTATGAAATTTTACAACACTATAAATTCTGTATAACTGCCATAACTTCATTAACAATAACCGTAATTGATTTATTACAGTCTTTATCGTAACACAATAAAGAGTAGTTTTCTTTTATGTTATTTATTTACACGACGTTAGAACATTTTACAAAATATATTGAGGGAGACTAGAGATCGACAGCTTACTTTTTATACTTGTATTTTTAATTCTTTGAGTTTTGTGATTTTAACGGTTAAAAGTTGACTTAACATGTAAGTTACATAAATAATTTAAATTGTTGTCTTAAGAAATTAGTAATCTGTAATTTCCAGAAAAAATAAACAAGCCAACTTGCCCCTCAACATTACTTTGCATTACTATTTCAATCAGCCTCAATTATTTATTTAACTCTATTGTTAAAATTTTAAAGTTATTTAATAATAATTAATGCAAATCAATGACAATAAAATAAAATCACTAAGTATAAAACAATACTTGAAAAAACAAATATATTTGTAATAATACAAAGTATCTCTTTATAAAAATAGTATTTAAATAAAACTATTTTATAAAAAGATAACTAATTCCTAATCATGAGATAAGCATTAATACATTTCACTATAGGTATAAAACAATATTTAAATACAATAGTTTATTAATATATTTGTAAAAATAAAATTATATCTAGTAGACCGTATTATACAATACACAAAGTCAACATGCCACTATATTCTGCCTTTTTCAATATTATGAAACAATAGTAAATAGCATGGCATAATATTATTATGATGAAATAATAAACTACTAAATTATGTTTGATTTCCTTGAATAATATATATCCACTGCAGTTAGTTATTTAGAAAAAATGTTTGAAGTGTAAAAACTATATTTTTCTAACACATAGAAAAAAAACAGTTGAGAAAAACATATTACTCATTAGTCATTAAATAGTAGGAAAAACTGAAGAATCATATCGACTCATATGGTCATGATTGACATGATTGACACGATTCATATGCCTAATGTAGCAGTGTAATGATTGTGATACTGTGAGTCCAACTCAAATATAGGTAGGTACTATATCAAAAATCTACTTCGACAACTTGACCCAACTAGCCCTAGTTTCCTGTACATTGTATTATTGATCAAAATATGAACTTGTTAAAATTTAGAGTAAAATATTTATTTTTTTTCTACGTGGTCTAAAAAAGCTTCTCTATTTGCAGATTATTATAGTTTATATTTATAATACAACAATTAGTTTATTGTTATGACTATTATTATTATTATTATTACTATTACTATTATTATTACTATTATTATTATTATTATTATTATTATCATGCACGATGGCGTTCAAATGGCCGAAATGGTTTCATTGTTCTGCTGGGGCAGCCATTGTGTCAGATATGTGTTTTGGTGGTAGGTAATAATGACCGCCTGCCGACAAATTTGAATACCCATTGTCTTAATTGTTGCCGGTAAAACGTACACTGTTGGAGCAACTCGGAAGATCACGACCAATCTAATCAACGTTACCTATATACTTTTTTAATTATTTTGGAAAAATGATTGGATTAATAATAATATCTAGAAAACTACTGGCTAATACAATATTACAACTTAATACTGAGGCATACAGACTTTCTTTGCTACTTTATTTAATATTATGTACCAAACATCGTTATTTATTATTAATTGTAATTTATGTGATAGTTTATTTATTCATATTTTATCTTTATATTTAATTGAACGTGTCCTGACTGACTGATCAACGCAGAGACTTCACTATGATAGCTAGAGACATGCAATTGTCACGTTATATCTTCGTCCCACCATGTAATGGTGCATTAAGAAAGGATTATGCATAATTCGCATTTTATGAGATGCTCACAAAGAGATTTTAAGATTTACCATGGAAATCGATGATTTTTTTTTTTGATAAATTGTTGCCATTGGTTACATATTATAATGGTAAAAGAATAGGTTAGTATTTTTTGTACTTAAATTGTTAAAATTGGTTACTTGGGCAGATGAGGTAAAAGCAAGAATGCATCAAATACGCGTTTATGGCATCGAATTTCTAATCAATTATATCTTAAAACAAATAATATGAGAGATGAATGTATGTAGCTTATGTACTCAAAAACTACTTGATCGATTATGATGAAAATTTCAAATTGTTCTTAGAGTTATCAATAAAGTTTAGAGAGTAGTGGATACAGGTTAATTATCCATTTCGGTTGAATTTGTTCAATGTTAAGTGAAGGACACTAACACCGATTTGCACGTAACTGAAGTACATCAAACCCAAGCCACACCTAAATACATATATATAATTGCTCTATATTTGATACTTTTTCACGGATGAATTATGGTTATACTGCTAGACATATACGTACATGTACATACAAATTTTTTCTTCATGTCAATTATTTTAATATTTTACGAAATTTATTATGTGCATGAAGATTTCTGTCATGAGCAACTCAACATTTAAATTATTCCAAAATTGTTAACAAAAATATATAATAATTTTGATATAATGACCAAACACAGCTTAAACATTATATTTTATTAAATACAAGTAATAATAAAAATGTAAGTATGAACTGACTCTTGAAGATTGTAGGTATATGCATTATTATACTCATACACTTATTGTAACTATAATATTAGTGATTAACACGGAAGTATAGGGCAATAAAAGTGTTAACATATAAATGACAGTACTTTACCATCAATACAATTAACTTTATTTGTTCAAACATAAGCGTTTTCACTTTTAATAATATCTTTGGGGTTAGCTCGGTCATTAATTATACAACTAACTAGGCAGGTACCAAATCGTATAGATAAGTTTTATAAAGGTTAACATATTATACTAAGATTAATATTTCTTTCCATTTTGAGAAGAAAAGAAAAAATGTGATTTGAATAAATTTGTAGTTATAACTACGTAACTAATTTGGAAAAAAATAAAAATGAAAAAAGCAGCGGTACGTAGAAAAGTTGTAAGTTGTAACATTAAAGTTTTCCGTGGTAAACTTTACGGATGATTCTGAAAGCGGTCGTAAATATCTCGTGATTCGATATAGATTACACAAGCATTCAGTGGCTGATAAAAATGAACATAAATTCGTATGTGAATAAGGTCTGAACTGAGAGGGTAGACAACAAATTTCGTCAGCAATTTGATAAAGTGCTTGAAAAGTATCAGGCGACGACGATGCATCGTGCCCTCAGCAAACGCCTCCCTTTTCTTCTCCTTATTACTTTTTCCTTCCAAGTTTTTGTTGTTGTTTTTTTTCCTCTTTCTCTTTCATCCCGCCCGTTCTTTTTATATATTTTTATTATTTATACACACGCGTCTTGCGTTTCTCACGCAGTTCCATCATTTTGATACATCGAAACACTTATTCACCCTTTCCCGAGGACGACACCGGCATAAATAAGCCTTTAGGTGTGCGAGCCGAGCATGTAATCGCGTAAAACATCAACATCGAGCTGCCTGAAAGCGATGTTCTTGGTTTTCGCTAGACTTGATAAAATGATTATGCATAAGGGAGTCGTGAAACGTAATTTGTATGTTTCCTATTTTTCTCACCCTATGTTCTCTTCCTCAGACAGAAACTATGGTTTTACTTAAACTGATCCACTATGCGCAAGCGCGCAGACACGTACACGCTTAATACATGCACGTACGTATCATGAAAACCATGCATTTCACATTTTCACATTTAATCTACAAGATTTCTGTACTCCATATTATATAATATAGGTACAATACTTGTTTTTGTATTTTGTATGCATTCATATTTACGATAGATTAAACGTTTATGCGCTTTTTTTTATCATTAAGTAAACTTAAAAAATAGATTTAATCATAAAAAGTTGTTTTTAAATCTTATAGTATAATATCAAAGAAAATTAAGGTTCAAACTTTTTATAGTCCATAATACTGTCATATTTAACATTCCATAACATTTTATTTACATAATAATTGAGCGTTAAGTCATCTCATTAGTTATTTACCACCTAACGGTCAAGGTATAAAATGTATTCAAATATTTCTTTTTAAAATATTCCTAAATGTTATTTTATATTTGTAGGTGTATATAATTTATTTTACAACTTTTTTTACCCTTACACCACATTTAAACATTTGTTTTAATTTTTGAAATTGTATAAAATATATTATTTATTCGTAGATATATGGATAAAAACTATAAGCTATGAAGGAAAAAAAATGTATTTGCCAGTCCTACTTGTAAGTATTATATTATTTTTTATTCATTTAATTCCTGCATAATGTTTATAACTGAATAGGTAGTAAAAAAATATTACACTTGTCTTTATATCGATGTCTCATATATTTTTTTTTGTACGATGTAAAAACTTTAATTTCATTGGCAAATCAATAAAATAGTAATAAATTGATAATGTGCAATTGTATTTCTATGCAAATATTTGAAAATTCATAATTTCACTTAACTCTTGAGTAATTTATATTAATTTATATTTAAATGATAGTTAATTTTTACCTCCGTGACACGAAGTATCGATGAATAATTTATTATAAAAAAACGATAAACACAAAATCAAAATTAAAAGTACAAATCTCTAGCTAACGCCAATAAAAGGATGACAATACATTTTTATTTTTTTAATTTAGAATATTTACATAGGTACAATGGCGTATAGAACACTTTACTGTGCCTTGTATATTAGCAAGATCCAGTTAATTTTCATCTCAAATTTTGTGTTTATGAGACCTCACTCAACACCTTTGCGTCGTATATCCATCAACCGCATTATTCATCATTATACTCGTCAACCATATACATACTTTCATCTCACATCACCTTGCCAGTAGAAATTTCAATTCATACTAGACAGTGTGTCTCGTGGGTGCTTAATAAAACATTCTTTTCAACCACTGGTATAGTCTTTTGCACATTATCTTGCTATCCTCAGTACGCCTTAATTTAATACAGACACGCACTTTAATCAATGCACCTTGTAACTTAAATCAAACAATTGTATACTAGGTATGAGCAATGAGCATTCAGAACCCCCTGCAGAATTAATATCACAATATTATATGCAAATAAGCTGATAAAAAAAAATAAAAAATATTAAATATATTTCTGGCTTCTATTATCTTTCACTCCATATTTATAAAGGTTTTATTGATTGTTTGATAGTAAAAATGTGTTATTATATTATTGTTGAATACTATTTGGGCAATGATGTGCAAAACACACTTTTATGCGATTCATATTAATAAAATAACCCTTCAAAATAAAAAATTTCTATATGATTCAAAATAAAATTTAAAAACTATACAAAGTTATTTTTTCTGCGGTAGACAACAAATAAATTACACAAGAGAAGATGGTTATAACTGGTGGGAATGATTTTTTACGCCTATGAAACATTTAAATTGCTTTATTTAAAAAGTTATAAAAAATCATATTCAATCTTATCGATGGAAATATGACAAGGAGTACATTTATCGCCACTAAATGAACTATATATAAAATATTTTTACACGTCAAAAAAATAATTTAAAAATATTTTTTTTTACAAAATTATGATAGTTAATTATTTTAATTGACTCGTGAATTATTCAGTTTTCTGTGTAAGAATTATTCTTTCTTTATTGTTTATTTAAAGTAATAACTTTCATTTTAATGAAGCTCTATTTATTGTTTTAAGACAACTTTGATACGATATTATCTTGGATTAGAATTTACATATTAACAAAACATATTAATAGAATTTTTGAATCTTTAAATAAATCATTAATCATAAACTTTTAAAATAATACAATCCAACAGAAATATAAATACCAAAGCTACCAGACATACTTACTCCCGTCGGTTCTTTAATAAATATATAAAACCTGATTTTGCGGTTATTAACATATTTACCTTCTATTTATTTGTTATACTATTTATGGAGTGTCCAGTGATATGGTGGTGAAAACTTTTATTTGAATGTAAATAACACTTTTCTTTGTAAATGGTTAAGTAGATTTTTATGTAAGACAATTTTAATTTATATAAATCGAAAAAATTAGAACGTCAAGATTTTGGAAGATTTTAATGTTACTATATCTACTAAGATTCGAACATACGATTTCTAATATATGCTAATACAATATATGAGATTTATGATTATTTTAAAACTACAGCAATGGATATTATTATAATATAAGTAATTTATAATTTGAAATATGTACCAAGTAAAAATTACCACTTTTTTGTGATTGAGGTAAAACCATTATTCAGGATTATTATCCTTAGTATATAAAGTTTAATAACACAGACACTACTTGTTTGTATTTCGATTTAGATTCATAAACATTTAAAAAAACCTACTTTTTAAACATTTATAGAAAAAAGGTTGGTTCTCATATGAAAAAAAAAAACAGGACATTTTCAGGTCTGCTCTATGTTAGGTTTCAAGTGTACCCGTCACTGTAATATTAATTCTGTTTAATTTGAATTCATTAATAAATCATTGTTTATGTAATAAAACTATTCTGAGCGGGGACAGTCAGTCAACCTATTCTGAAGATATTTTATTATTTATTTACATTCTTACAAGTTATTTATGTTTTTCTTGGTATAATGGTAGGTTGAACTACTTTTTCGTAATAAACAAATCATATATTATAATACATAATTATTATAATAATATTATTCCACATAATTTTATTATTACCTGTAGTTATTACTAATTAAGTCAATATATGGACGTACCTTAGGACTGTGAAAATAACTTCGTGGTATTAATAGCTTAAAATTAATTTAAATATTTTGGCAATTTAACTTTGTAATGTGTATATGGATAATAAAAATATCCATAATAACAAAAAGTTTCGTGTTATTACGAATTATATTTTTTGGATTACAACAAAGTAATAAAGCAATCGATATTCTTTTGTTTAAATATGTATCTAATTTTAGATTCTGAACGAAGTGATGAATTCATTGATTTTATGATGATTTGTGTTTTTTTTTGTGTCTGTCATCACTGTTTGGCTTCGATATTTTTCAACAGTATCTAGTTTGGTGTGATAGTGAATCTAATTGATGCATTCAGGAGGTTGAAATTTAAAATTCCCAATAGTTTTCAAAAGCGGTGGTTTTGAGTGATTTACAAACATTTTCAAATTCCAATTTTTTTAGTTTTTTTTTTCTATAAATGTCAGAAAATTGTATTTATTGGGTCAAAGAGTTTAATACAATACTCCTAATATACTGTTACATTGATAGTTAAAAAATATTGAAAATTCATAGTCACGATCTTTTTTCATAAGCATTTAAAGTTCCAATTTTGACAAAATACGTAAAAATCACAAAGATGTGCAAATTATTTTGAGTTAGAAATTTATAAAAATTTTCCTTTTTAAATCTAAGATTTACAAATTTAATTCAAGATTCCTCATAAGCTTGCCTACCTTTAAAAAAAAAAAAAAATTTTAAATTTTTATGAACGTTTGAAGTTAACATTTTTCTAAGATTATATTGGATATTCACTTGATTTCTCTTTTATTGGTTACCTTATTTTTTTGTAATTCAAAACAGTGGAAACTTTAAACTTCTATCATACGTTAAGTTTATCAATTCTTATACTTGATAAAATGTTCAAAACATGCATAATTTTGAGCTTATTTTAAATTTTCATTTTTTTTTTAGTTTTTCTTCCTATAAATGTTAATAAAATTCTATTCGTTAGGTTAAAAAGTTAAAATATATAATACAAAAATATTATGTTACTGTAGCAGCTGAAAAATATAAAAATACATAGGCAACAATTTTTTTATAAGCATTTAAAGTTTGAATTTTGACAACATTTATCAAATTTAAAATTTAAAAATCTATTATATTATATCATTGTATTCAAATTTAAAACCATCCATACAGTGACCTTCTTGTAAGCTTCTGTACAACAGAGTGACACCTACTTGTCCAATTTTTTATACAGTATGACCATTATGTTTACTATTGATTAATTTTTAAAATTTATGCTTGAAATCTGTAAAATATGGTGAAATTTATTTTCGATATTTTTGGTTGTTTTAAGAACAAATTATGAGGAACTTAGTATTATATTTTATAACTTTTTTAGTAAATATAACATTAAAAAAAATTTGAAAGTTTTTTAAAGTCCTATATAAAGCTTAAAAATAGTCTAAATATTTTGAAAATATAACTGTTTGTAATGATAACATGCGATATACTTTAAGTTTTTAATAATAATAATTTTAAATATTCACAAAATAACTTAAGTCAAAATTAATTTGTTAAAATAAACCATTATTGTACGTTTTTGGTTAGATTAAACCCCTTCTTTATGTTGTGTACAAATTATACATTTTGAATATAAAAAAATTTCACTGAGTTTTACTGTGTGACTAGTTTGTATATAAAAATATAAATGCGGATCCCTACTCTGTATTACGCATAGGTGTTACTTAATCCTTAATTTGTTTAGGTAAGTACTTGGTTAAATATAAAAAAATAATTTAAATCAACTTTAGGCACAAAAAAATACTATTATGTATAAATAAGTCAATACACGTGACCTGGTACCTGGACCATAATATAACCTAACCTGTATTGAACACCACTTTTATTTAATACAAACATTTTATAATAATTATAAGAAAATTAAAATGTACTTTTATGATACAGTATACAATATTAATTATGATTTTGAGAATGAAAGACGAAATCAATTATTGATTGTACAATAATATTTTTATAATAACAATAAATCATTTTTTTCTTTATTTTGTTAACATACTTCGGCAAAAAAATTCTTAAAAATTATCAAGTAACCTATCTATTTTCCTCAAATTGAATCTTGCTTGCAGTTACGTACTTTGAACAGGTCCTTGTTTAGTTTCTTATTTTAATTCTAATTGCTATGGAAAAAAAAAATCTAACAAATAAGAAGTGTACCTATAGAATGAAGATGTTTAAGCAAGCATACCTAATGTAACCGTCTTCTAATCAGTATCGTTTCCGAAAAACATAAAGGGTAATTTTTTTTTTTTAATAAAATAACAAAATACACTATTTTCTTGCATTGAAGTGATCAAAGCGAACTGAGTGTGCATGCACCTGGTATTTATATCCTGCTTGTAAGAGTGATAAATTACTTTTTTTATCTCTTTACTTAGATAACTTATCATTGTTTTATTCATATTATGTTGAACTCAATGATTTGGTAGTTTTCTGTATCACAAGAGTTATTTTTAAATCATTATTTGTATTAACTTATAACAAAATAGATGCAACTTATAGAAAGAGGAGGGGAGCGTATTGATGATTCAGCACCCTCTTTTCGAAGACGTCAAAAATAATGCAAAAAAAGAGTATTTTATTTTTTATTTTACGTCTTTATCAGAAAGATAAATTGTTTATGATTATTAGTTACCCATTACCTCGTAATAGGAACTTTAAGCTTTATAAAACGAGGTGTGATAATATAATGTATAATGACAAATTAATGACAGTTATTTATATAGATATAATAGTAGGTTGGTATAGATATTTGTTGTGACAATGATATATTTTGTATATTTTGTTATAGCATTTGTAATATAATATTTTGTGATGTCGTAGGCTCCTTGTGCTAATTTTGATAAGTCTGTGTAAGTAAACTAATATTTTTAACTCGTTAAGTAAGTATAGAAGAACTCAAATTTAATGTAATTAAACTTAGTTAAAAATCTGTTACATTATTTATTTAACAATACAATTAGTATTTACATTTATAGCACAACTCATTAAGTAAATCTTTTAAAAATATATACTCTATAAAACTGTTTAAACAACAATGCATAAAAAATAATTCATAAAAGAATAATATTGACAAAAAAAAGTGCCATGGCACTTCCAATTACATTATGAACCAAGAGTATAATATGTTATAAATTTATAAAAGTTAATATTTTATGGGCTCTGGGTAGGAATTGTATTTTTGGACTTTAAACTAACTTATCTGGTAGTGTTATTGTTAGGAGGTTTGAACTTTGATATAAATATGTTTGGAATAAACTATAAAAATGTATTTTGACCCCTTTGAAATCCAGAAATTGTGCATTAAACACTTCGGCAGTCTACAGTTTAGTACCTATGTATTATAATGCTTATTATAACACAACCTAGGTACCTATAAATAATCAAAACAAAATTTATTTAATATTCATGGAATTCATATTAGGAAAAAAAATTAACTTAACGTGACTATGCATTTAATTAAATAACTGATTGTTTTTGAATATAATGGAATAAATTTAAAATCGTTAAATTAGAATTTACTTAAAAAAAATATATAGCTCTTTAAGTCATTTAATTTTAACTTTTTATCTCTAATATCTAGCCTTGAATTTTAATGTAACTTAACAGTCTGACAAGTGACAATGTTTGTTGTATCATGCATTCATAATGCAAAAATAAAATCGGTATGCGTTTTATAGAACATTTAAGAATGGTTATTATAATTATTAAACTAAAGTTAAGTATTCAGTGAACATTACATAATTTCATGAACCGCAATAGTTGGGCTGTGGTTATGCATTCACACGACAACAATATGCCAACATCAAGATACGTTCCTACATCGCTAATTTTAATCAGCGTAATATTGTAAGGCTTAATCACAACATATTTTATAACACGAATTTTACGTAATTTTTTATTGCACTCACCTGTATCACGCATCTGGAACTGTATTAATCCTCGAGTAGCACTATGTGCGGTTTGTCGTACATCATGTACACTTTTCAGAGTATTAAGTATACAATATATAATACGTATGATATTATGCACTATACTATACTATATACCTATATATATATATAATATTTTTTTAATGTAAAAACAATTTTTTTATTTTATATACTATGTTATAATATAAATATATTTTTCCGAACCGAATCACCCGAATGAATATATAGACACAGACGAATTTAATCACGATCGGCGATTATACTAGATTTGAATGACAATAATTTTTATGGCGTTTTGATTTAGCGTAGAACGTGAGGACAAACAAACGGCAATGTTTAAGATTATAGTAGCACACGAGGCGTACGGATAATATCCCGGATGCGCACTGACGTCGCTTTTGCTAACGTCCGCGGTAAATGCCGCCAAAAGCCGGCCGGGCGCTCGTCGTACAATGTCGGTACGGTTCGGTACCACACCAAAGTCCTTACGATTTCATATATGTACAGTGAAATTAAAGTAGCTGAATAGTCTTGCATCGTGTCAATATAAATACCATAAAGTTATTTCTTTAGTGATGTCAAACGAGAAGAAAACTAAATGGTTTTAAATTTATTTTATTTTCTATTCGACTTTATTATCAGCTTAATTTATGATTTTACTAATAAGTAATTTCAAAACAGCTATAACAGTAGACAATCTATTATTATTATTTTTTTTTGTTAAAATGTTGAAATTATATTTTTATAATCGGGGTAGTAAGTAGTTATGTACAAAATATATAAATAATACAACGTTTTTTATTTAGATTAAATTAAACAATACATATTTTACATACCATAAATTGAATGATATTTTGATTTTTCAATTTTTAGATTCATAAGATTGTAATATTAAAATAATTACATTTTTATGTAATTATTTTTTTTATTACTTAATGTGTGATTCAATAAAATATCAGCTAATATACTAAAATGTCCGCCATTTTGGTAGAAAGTTTGATCAATTTCTCAATTACTGCTTCTAAACGTATAGTTAAGCAAACTTATGTTGTGACAGAGGTCTGCAGATGTAACCAGGAACTTTAAAATACCTGTGAAGTTATATCGTATCATATGACGCACCACTGATCCACAGCATTTAATTTAAATTAATATATAGTAGTAATCTTGTAGATATTACACAAATTTGTTAACAATATGTGCAGTGTATTATATTATTTTTAATAAAAAATTCCGTATTTTACTTTCGGATGAAAATTATATGTTTAAATCTAGATTACTCAAACTTCACAAGATTTATAATTACATAAGTTACATCATACAGAATTACAAGCAAATTAGTAAGAACTAACAATCGAAATATAAAATATAAACATATTAGGTGAATTAATAATTGTTAGTACTATAAATAATGTGTTTTTTTATAATTATAATTGAATTAGATAAAATGTATTAATTGGTAATACACTTGAGAAAAGTTTTATTTTTAATACTGTTCTAATATAAATAAATAATATACAAATAAAAAAAAAGAATTACTGTATTAAACAAAATAATGATCATTAAGAAATAAAATAAAAACCCAGATAATCCATGTCAATTTCGTAACCTGCAAGTGATAGTGAAATGAATTTAAGGGGTTTTAGACCCGGTACTTAAGTGCATACTTGGGTTTTATGTTTATCATTATGGACGACAAATAAACGTTACACTAATCGTAACGATAACCTGCGTGCGCTAATTTTAGTAGAAAAAAAAATGTAATATGTATATATCTTAATTGACTCTTATATTAGGTACCTAGAATTAAGGGCACAATATTATATGATCAACACATTTGGTTAGTTTGTGTCAAAAGACATTAGTTGTTTAGTATTATCGAAACTTAACCTTTTAAATTAATATAATTATAGAATAAAAGTTAATTTAAACAAACATTTATCTTTATTTTGACAATTTCGACGATTTCTATTTATAAAAAAACATTTTTGTTAAAATTAGATACCTAATGTTAATTGTTAAGTGTATGCGAAAAATACATATTATTATTTATACTTAATATACTTAATAATAAAATATAAATTAATAATTATCATTTGATGATATTATTATATAATTCAATGCTAATAACGAAATTATAATATGGTATAGGTTGGTACACAACATTGTATTGTTTACTTAAATTCTCAAGAAATAAGTTAAAAGTGAAATTGCATACTGCTTTACTCTTGTTTGTGACCAAATTTCTATGATTATAATATGGCAGACACTTTATCACAGTACAATAATTCATTTTATTTTAATTATTTAATAAATAATTGTTTAATAGAATACTTTTGTGTATTGCATGGAGATTTTTTATTGACCTTTGATTTTAAAATTACTATTATAAATTTACCAAAAACTTCGAAAAAATTTAAGCAAATTTAATCTTACTATTAAAAATGTTCATCACGTACTACGAATCAAAATCTAATTTATTTATTTTATTATATCTAAATTAAATCTAATATATTAATAGACAATTATAAAAATAAATTGAATCTACCTACATTAATATAAAAAATTTAACATTTTAGGAAACAATACTACAAAAAAAGTCTACTGGAATTAAATCTGGAGTGCAAACTAGTCAATTTAAAAATGTACCTCTAGCACTTAATTTGTTTAAAAACTAGCAATGGATATTAGAATAATCCTATTCCCACTAATGTATTCCTCCATTAGATATTCATAACGAAATCTTTTAGAATTATCTTCGATAAAAAAAAATGAATTATTATCAAATTACTTTTGATCGATGTAATATCGATAGTGACATAATAGAATACTCATACCTCTCGAGTTAGATATAATATGAGTCTGAAATTTACTTATTTAATTATTTGTTTTATATTGCAAATATTTTCATTTTCAATTTCCTTAAACTAGTATCGTACTTTAATATTCAAATATCATGAGATATTATAGGAAAGTGGAAATACGACGGTGGTGTAGCTATATTGCATATACAAGACGCCGTGTTAACATTATATAATAATTATTATTGAAAGGCTTAAAATGTAAATAAAAGGAGGTAGTCGCTCAGCTGTATGATACGTCGTATGTGTCAAGTATTCATCGTCATTGATGAGGTCACTCTAATTAATAGATTAAATGATTAAATACAAAAAAGTGGTTCTAAGCCGAGATATGCATGTCAGCCTATAATTTATTTTATATATTTATAGTTCTAAGGATATTGTATTATTGTACACTTATACTGAGGACTGAGGAGTATTTTTATTTTTCTGTTAGTAATATTACGTTAAGTAAACCTACTTCATCCCAAAAAAAATCACATATTTTTTATATTATTGTAATAATAAATGGAATAAAATATAAATTTCAATTAAATGAATACTATAATATCTAGAAACTGTATAGAATAACTAGATATTATAATATAGAATTCAATATAGAATTGCCAAATGAGCATAATATTTAAAATATACACATCATTAACTAGTTTAAGAATCCAAAATAAAATATTTTTACTAAGGTATGTCAATATGAATACTTAGGTATGAAAATATAAACAATATAACAAATTGCTACAATAAATTCTATACAATAAAATGTATTTAGGTACAATGTTTTAAAAACTATATTAATTTATATTATATGGATAAATTTTGATAGCATGGAATATCTGGAATCTTATTTATTATTACAAGATTGATTTTGGTGACATTTTGAATTACACTATAGTACTAATAAATCATAAACCATATACGTATCAACGCATAAGACATTAAAACGTATTGAAATACTATCTGGCTGAGCAAATCATTGTAATAATTATTATAAAATAATCAACTTAACCGTCGTTCCTGTTATTGGTAAAAAAATAACACCATCTTGTTCACATGCCACACTCATTTTATTATTAGGTACTACTTTCAATGAAGGTGCACATTTATATATCTAACCAAATTTAGAAAATATCAAGTTTAATTATAAATGTAAAAATGTTATGGTTTATCGTCTGTATTTAGTTAATGTATTAGGTCCCTATACATTTCACGAAACAACAAAATTTTATACTTAAATCCTAACAATTATTAACATATACATTTTTCAATATTTTATCAACTTATATAGAAATAAAAACAAGTTAGGAAAGCTCACGCTACGAGCGCGTTAAATTCGCGCTAATTTCTCAATTTCTAAACGTACTTAATGCAACACAATAAATAAAATTATAATTCCATATTCAACATATTATTATGTACAGTACATACCAACAATAAATAAATATCTACCTTTTAATATCAACTTTCGTAACCATGTAATTGACTCTTGACTGGGTGATTCATTTAGACATTCATTATTTCAAAAACGTTTAATATTTTTTTTCTTCATAATTTTAAGTTAAGATAATATTTTTAAAAATTAAAGATAACTTATGAAGAATATTGTACCTATTAAATGTTCACGTTTTAAGTGTAAAAAATAAAAACTATGAATATAATATATATATATATTAATATAATATGTAACATTTCCTAAAACAAATTGAATATTATATTATAAAATTTTTTTCTTATTATGTTTCTAACTTTATTAATTAGTATTTATAATCAATGGTTTTTGAATAGTTAGTACAGGGAATTCTTAAGTTTCAAGTTTCCCTCATATAAAAAAAAAGACAAAACCCTATTAATAACATAAACCATAATATAGTATACAATTCAAGTATTTTAATAGTTTCTAAAAAATTTCCATCAAGCTTTTCGTCAAATTTTTGACTTATCAAAAAAAAAATAATAAACACGTAGGTATATTATTGTAAAACTAATAAATTCATTAATTCACTCAAAACAGATTTTTTTTCTGTATAAAATACCAGCAAATTAAGGTACTAATGATGTGTCCAAAAAAAAAAAAAGATAGAAGTGCTGCCTAAAGCATATAATACCTAATAGTTTTCATAAAATTTAGCATTATATCATAAATGGACATTAAAATATATACCAATTTAAATATAAAAATAACCATAACTTAGTCGACTTTTCAGTCTCAGTGATGATGTATATGAAATCAAGATAAAATACACGATTTTTTCTCACTTTTGAGTAACTACTAGATACATTTAAAACCATGTAGGAACACTAAAATATGCCAATTTTTATATTATACAAGAATGAAAAAAGTTATAGTAACAACTAACAATACTTAACATGCCAATAAATGATAGTCCTGATAAAATAATGATTTCTGAGGAAAACAGTTAGATCACTATGTTCCAAAATGTAGATGATGAAATGATTTATATTATTATTATATTACCAACATAAATTACTATTTCTTAAATGTTTACTGTTACGATTATTTTACTTGGGGAATATAAAAGTGAATAAAAAGCATCAACCGATCATAATATTTTTTCTAAATTAAAATCTATTTAAAAATAGAAATCCTAAAAACAAAGTACGAAAATGGATAAGATAGTATACTATATTTAGAAAGATAAAATCACCCAATTATAAACGCTATTGTAAATAATATGTGTACATAACAATAACAATAGTGTTTATTGCTGAACTTTCAGGATGTTATTTATTCTTCAAATCGGGTGATAAACCTTTGATTTTCATTATTTTCTAAATAAATAAAAACCCATCTCAATGTAGCCTCGAGTGAACTGTATTATTATTAAATAAAATCTTAAATTAATTAAAAACAATAACAAATATGTGACGATAAAATATACGTATTTTCTTATGTAATATAATTACATTAAAATATTTAATATTGATTCGGTCTAAACTTGGATAATTTAACTGGGTAATAACCAGGCTGAATTATTCGATAACATAGACATATGTAATGCATGCAAATTTAATTAGGCTGAAAACAATAAATTATATTATGGGTCGTGGGAATACTAGCCAGATAATTAATTAAAAATATTGAATTTTTTTTATTTGATTCCAGAACATAAACAAGTATATTTCAAATTATTGGTAAAATATAAAAATACGACTGAACAATTAAGAACACAATATTGTGTACATGAATTATATGAGATATGTACATAAATTACAACACATATTATTTTTGGTTGGTTTATTATGTAAATATATTGATCGGAATCTATGGAAAGAATTTCAAATATGGATAACTCTAAAAACATGCAATAATTTATTGAACAAAAGTTTGGTGGATAGTGTGATATGTACTATATGTTTTGAAGTGTTGGTCTAAGTGGAGAAGACGAAAACAGGCATTGGATGATTGAACTTACTAATTATTTGAAGTAGATAAATCAAATGGAAAAGTCGATAATGGTTCAACTGTACAATACAAGATGGAAAACACATTGGGCAACCGTAACAGCCGGCCAGTTGAATTATTAGTATTATTTAACCAAACAAATATCATATAATTAAAACAATTAATTTCGAACATTAAAAATATGTGTTTTTACTTTACTGTCTTATATTATATAATTAATAATATTTTCAGTTTACGAATAACCTGCAAAAATGATAAAATATTTTGGTTTAACTATTGCAAATAACTACTGTATCATTACAGTGTATAGACTATAGACCATCACTGTTTTATTATATTAATTTTTCAATTTAACGTTTTAGGTATATATTTATACGATTATATTATATTATATTCTAATTATTACTTTCAATTTATTGTACACCGTACATAATTTACCTACCTTATTCAGTCTATAATATTATATTTAGTAAGTGTTTTGTTAATTATTAATTACTTTATGTCGTCAAAATGTTA
Source organism: Nasonovia ribisnigri (assembly GCA_027563435.1). NCBI lineage: Eukaryota > Metazoa > Arthropoda > Insecta > Hemiptera > Aphididae > Nasonovia > Nasonovia ribisnigri. Next base: position 137,705 of record JANEHU010001784.1, read on the forward strand.
TATTATTTAAGTTATATTAACTAATATTTTTAATTACTTTCTTTTGCCATATATTGGATTATTTAAATATAAGTATAATTTAATTGCACTTTTGGGCCTTATGCCCATTATGATATTAAAATAAATAATAATAATAATAATATAAATTATGCAATGCATTTCATGTACGAATTCTATTTACGAATTATTTTGGTAAATGTTCTTTCACAAAAGTATAAAAATAACCTCGTCTCTTATGACGTGTAACTAATACCATATACACTTCCGGATCTAGGAAATATGATGCCCAGGGTTATAAAAATGCAGCTCCTTACTTAGGTGGTGGTACTGGGTGTGCCAGGTGTCAACATGAAACAAAAAGTATATTTTTATATTACAAATATTTTTATTAAAACCATTGTTAAATACCCTGTGTACATGAAAACTGGGTACACTCTATAACTCACTTACTTACTTTACTCAATACCCTATACATATAAGAAAGTGATTTTGGAAAAAACTGTTTATTTTCCAGGAAAAATTTTACCTTTAGCAATAAAAACTGGTATAAGCGCATTTTGGAAAAAAAAATCAATTTGCATCAATTCCTAACAATTATTTTCCTGAAGGAATTGTTCCTGACGACAATTAAGCACCACTGTTGACACCGGCCATGAGCACTTAGTTAATTATGTCACCCATGAGTTAACATTGGCATTCAACGTGTTAAATAACGAATGACTGTGTAATACCTATTATTATTATTTGAAAATGAGTATAACAACTTATACATATTTTATGTTCATGACTTTTTTATTTTTCATACTTAAGAAGCCTGAGCGCTCTGATACCAACAGCGCCTGAGGCAAGGATACCCATTTCCACTCCCCCCTAGCTCCGTCACTGATACTATATAATATATTATATGTAATGAATGTAAACAATAAATGTATACATAAAAATATTATTATTGCACTCATAACACCATACAGTATACATTTCATGATCAAATACAGTATGTTTTTTACCTTTCTAAGTTGGCAAAGGATGTATTTAAAAAAAAAAACTTAAGAAGGCAGCTTTTATAAAGTACTAAGATCCAATAATTTTAATTTATTATATTTACAGTAATTTAATCAATTATATTATCCAAATATCAAAAAAATCAACAACTTCAACTCTGCCGTGACATGTTTTATTATATCAGACCAACATTTTAATAGCCATCATTGGGCAGTTCATCCTCGAGTTATTCTCGATATATTATATTATACTTCGACAATTCGTCGATAAAACCTCCTACTCTTTAAATTGATATTATTAACAACACATTATTTCAAACCAGTTAGATGCCTACATAGCCAACTAAAAATGTAATGCCTGAATTTCTGAATAAAAGAGTATTATAATAATATAATATAATAACTATTAATCTAACCGTATTTATTATATTATATCACACGAACAATGTCGCAAACATTTTAGTTCTATTCTTGACACTGGTAATTCTCGTATGAGACATTGGTATATTTGGAAATCCGTTAGTCTATAGGAGTATAATAATATGTATACCACTAGGCCATGCGTCATCAGCTCTGGATGTGTGGTGAATTTATCAGGATACGTGCAAATCCAGAACGATTAACAGTACACCCCGTTCGATGATCCCATAACGAATGGAAGCTTAAAATCTAATTTCAACCCACAGACGTGACTTTATAAAGATATATAGTTCGAATATGCTAACTCTATTTTCTCTCTCGCTCTCTTTCATACACACTATACATAATATCAATTCAAATGCCCAAACACTCATACATACTAATGATATATTATATTTGATATAATACATATATGTAATTATGTTAATATCCTGCAAGGCTCGTCAACCTCGAGAATTAACTGTGCACAGCACTATTTGGGTTTTATTCCAATCCCTTTCAAAGAGCAATTATCTTTGTCACACAAGACCCATCTCGAGGCATTCGTATGCAGGTCCACTGTTTTTGCCAAGTCCACACATACTTATGAGCCATTATGCAAGCATTACAAAAATGTATTATTATAATTAGATGTAAAACTAACGTTCAAGGTTTTGAGAGCTTATACTTGATATGGTATTAATCATTGCCCCACATTAATATGCTCGCCCAATTATCCATGAAATATGATAGGTATATTATTATAGTAGGTATATATTCTTCCATAAATCATGTTCATATAGGTCAATATTTAAACACTATTATATTTTAATGTCCCATTATCGCATCTCTGTCTAATAAAAATAATTTTACAAATAAATAAACTTATACTCATATATTGTCACATATTCATATACCAGATATAACGCAAACGCCGTCGTTGTTGTCGAAAAATCCCAAAGTTGGGATGATAACCACGGCCCGCCATACAATCCACTCAACGACTCTCACATAATAATCAAAATATACCGAGCCACAAATATTATCTATTTCCGACCCTCCCTCCCTAAATTACTGCTCATATTATTTTGTTCGAAGACAACCAGTGCGTAATCTACTGACACATATTTCTATTTCCCCACCGTGGAGGTCGATGGAAAGTGACCGGTAATGCACTGTCTGTTTTTATATTAAAAAATGTTTTTTCCCCTCGAATATGAAGTTAGTCTACCCAAAACTTTCCCTCAGCGGTAAAGATAAAAATCTGTGGATTTTGTTGACCTGTTACTCGCAGTATTGTTATATTTTATACGTGATCAATGTGTTATTATTGAACTATAATAATTATGAATATTCAAATCTAACATGTGATCTATATCTTCGATGTCTACAAGCGTCCGGATCCCCTCACGAGTTCTTTTTGTATTATTATAATTTATAGAAACTATTATATAATATATTATATTATGAGGCGTGTGTATGTGAGAGTGTTATTATTTTGTTATTATTATATATTATTATATTAATTTGTATTCTATTTATATCTCCCGAAGTATTTATTTTTCTTAGTTTTACGCCACTCGCCTGTCTTGGCACCGAATTTAGTTCTAATCAAATTATCTCCCATTAACATAAACCAATGTTTAGTAAAAACTTTTTATTCTTTTTTTCATTCATATAATGAACTACAAATTTCAATAGTTAAAAAAAATCCATAAAGTATTTCAGCTTTTTAACATTTAAGCTCGTGGTTGGCGACTAGATCAAAGAACTTCTGGTTGATCATTGAGTACTATTCTGAATAATAGTTTAGCATCTCACACTTATAAGTCTTTTTTGAGTACGATTATTCAATAATAATTTAATGAAAATTGGAACTAAGAGTAGGTAATAACACAAATTTAATATGTGAAAGTCATACAACAGCTGTTTTTAACCGATATGCGGGTCACAATAGCTGATGTGTCTTAGGATTTCTCTAGGTAGGCTACGAACTTTTGAAAGTGTTTTTATAATAAAAACTTTACTTGTTAAAAATATAATTTAATAAAAATAAATGAATGATATATTAACAATATCTTATTATACATTTGTACATACCAGTATTTTTTTTAATAACTTATGAATTATAAAATACTAATCATTGAATTATTCATTCAACTATATATTTTGAAACTTACGAGTTACCTTTATAATTTATGTGATTATTTGTGTAGTTGAAGATTCATATTATTCATTTTATGAAATATAAATTAGTATAACAGTTTGAATACAATAACATATGATATTAAAAATATTCATATAGGTAGTGTTCAATTTTTAAACAGGTATAGATTTGAATAAACTATAAACGAAAAAGTAATTAAATGAATTTGTCAGCTTTGTTGTATGATGTGTTAACCACATTGATTTTATTTATAATTATTTAAGAACGTAAGCCGGGAATGATCAGATACTTACTAGTCGCCATAAAAAGGCGGCTACTTTTGCAAAATACGATTCATGTACATAAATACTCTTAATAAAATAAGCACATTGATTGGAATAACAAATTGTTAGTACCTATAATCTTATAGAAATAAAAATAATAACGATAAGTATAATATTAACTGATCTTAAACACGTTTGACCTTTTAATAATTATCTCTTTGATATACAATATTCACGGTGTCAGCTGTATCCAATAGGTACCTACCCAAATATTACACCATTTTATCGATGAATTATATTTTTGGTGTACATTAGTTTGTGTTGGAGATAAGAGTATTTTAGTTTTAGCTTAACATTTTAGTGGTATACTGCAAAATTAAAATAGATTTAAGACAATCTTGCTTGAAGTTCTAGTAATAATACTAGGGTTGCTCATTACCAAAGTATACCTTAATTTCCCTCAATGTTAATTGGCAATTAGTGCAGTGATAATATGAATAACAATAACATAATATAATATCTATACAAAGATAGAGTAAGAAAATGGTATTTCCGTAGTTTGCAAAAGTCACGTAGTATATAATTCTCCATTCAATGTTTACCACAATCATCTTTAATTTTTTTTCTATATTTTTCTTATTTTATACACATGACTATTTCATTATTTCTGTTCAACCGATCGATACTTTCGTTTTAATGTGTGACAATTTCCAAGCAGTATTACTTTGGAGAATAAAATTATAAAATAAAACATTATGCTTGGGTACACACAATAGCTCTACTAGACTCTAAGCCTAATGAATATATTGGTTTTAAAATAATGTGCTTTTTATTATTATTTAATTGAAAATTTTTATTTGCTGTCATTACCTTTTGGAGTAGTAAAAATAATTCAATTTCAAATTTGTATTGTGGTTTTCGGTAGAAAATTGCATCTATTTGGTAGTTTCGAGTTTAAAATTGAAAAAGATGCATTTATGTTTTGAGAAGACTGTGGATAAAAATTCAGCACAATACCATTTAAAATTAAACTTTCTAGTTTTTTTCTTAAGGATATTTATAAATTTTTTTTTTTTTTTTTTTTTTTTTTTAATTTGAAATAAACAATCTGTTCAATTTGCACAATAAGCTTATATGATAATAGTACATGATACGTGACAGGCGTGATTTAAGCAGCCACCCATTAGTGGCTCTTGACTAATTGATTAATTATTTTAAATAATTTTTTTTATGATTACATAATTTATTTTTTTTTTTTTTTTTTGACGGACGTTAGACATTAAAGTTTTGTAATAGGTCGCGGCACCACTTCCTTTTTATCTGCGGTTAGGATTTCCAGGTAATGTAAGGATAGAAAAATCATTTATGAAAGGGTTAGGGTGTGAATGGAGTCGTTTGTGGAGACGAGTGTAAAAAATGCGTGCTTCCTCAACTATTGTTCTCATATGGATATCGTTATGCAGAGTATAGTTAGAAATATAGAGTGGAGCATTGGAGAATCGTCGAAGTGATATATTTTGGAACGTTTGAATTCTATTAGTGTTAGATATTTTTGCTGAACCCCACAGTTGTAGTCCGTACGTCCAGATTGGTTTAAGAAGCGCTTTGTATATTAATAGTTTGGTATTTAGAGTGATAAATTCTATTTAAAATAATATAATGTATTATTTTATCATTTTATATTTCTAGTAATTTGTTTTTAAATTGTAATAACTAATCACTAATCAATATTGTCACTCCGTCTGTTTTGACGATGCACTTTTATCTGAGAATCAAATACATACGAGTAGTTTATCAACAAATGGTTAAAATTACATTGCTGTTTTTAGCTCACATTTTATATTCACAACATATGATGAGTTAAAATATGAATAACAAAATAAAATAATAAATGATAATACTCCAAGGTTAACTGTACTCCTAGTTAAAATTAAAATCTAAACAATTAACATATTATGATGTAAAAAAGTTTATTTGTACGAAAATATATTGAATGTGTAATTTTGAAGGTATGAAACATTAAATAAACTAACAATTTGGGCATAGCAAAAACATTTTTTAGATAGTAAAATATTTTAATTGTTCATATACCCATACATTTAATTTACAATAAATCATTGTTTTTAAGATACAGCATACCTACTATATAATAATAATATCATCTGTAATTTATACCTACGATGGCCACATTCATGACGGTTGTGATGATCTTACTGTTAGAATTGATAACGTGAAAACTATGAACCAGCCTTATAGTTTCGTCATTATTATATTAAATTGAGTTGGTTGCTATATGGTGTTGAATGGTGATGTGACAGAAAGCAGAATTTTTACCTGCGCTTCATTGTAATTTTACACACGTACAATGGCTTTGGTACTCATAATGCTTTAGTACGGAATGAAGCGTAACATAAATTATGAATTTTGCAAGAAATCCTGTCGTTTGTACACAATTACTTTCAGAGATATTTTAAAAACAAATTAGGAGGGCCGTTGAAACAGCGGGGGGGGGGGCATTTTATAAGGTTGAATTTCTGATTCAGCCAATCGTCTGTACATTGTCTGCCCATTATCTGTGCATTGGGTATCATGCCCTGTCGTTTGAAGTTTTGCACTGAATTATTTCCGGAAATAACTCAAAAATATTTTTATTTTTTCTTTTTTGGGTAGTTCTTTAACTTGTCCCAAGATGGAATATGAAAATTCTGTTGGAACAGATCATTTGTGCATCATTTTTCTCGGATGTTCTCGAAGTTTGTTCGTTTGTGAATAATTGTTTTTGGAAATATCACAAGATCAAACTATATTATTGGAGAAGTAGAAACACTAGTTTAAGCACAGATTGAAACAATATTCAAATTATGTTTGGGAAATTGGTTTGTGTGCATCGTTTGTGCAAGAATGTACAAGAATTTTGGTCGTTATTGTGCAAAATTATTTTCGGATATAATCAATAGTAAATTCTATCGGAGATGCCAGCCATAGGGGAATAAATACCATAAGTTAACCACAAATTGGAATATGCGTTTATACTCTACCCCTCTCCCCCCTACCAGTGTTTTTGTGGTATCTCCGTAAATATTGTGCACAAATTATCTGAAAATAAAAATTTAGGGGAGTGCGTAAAAATGAACTCGCGAGATCGACATTTATATATATTATAATATAATATAAAACTATATATACCTACACTACATATAGGCTCTGTATTATAGAATATACTTTATTTCACTATATCAAATTCTCATATTACCGCTATGTTTATATTATAATGAAATGACTACGTTAATTTTGTGAATAGGTACGAAAAGCAATTATTTTATAAAATGTAAAAATGTAAAAAAAAATAATAAGACATTGGGTGATCTGACACTTCATACTCTATTTTTTGTATAATATTATGATACTGTGTGTCTTGATAATACAAGGCCGCTTGCATCACTTAAGTTATGAAATCGAGTACCTATCTATAATTATTTTATATTATATCAATATGTTCGCCCAATCCACGATCACTGTAATAGATATAAATGTATTTATATAATATAAACACACAATAATTATTATGTGGCATTATAATAATTAAGGAACCCCTCGACTATAATATTATGCCCATATTGTTTCATCATATACATAGCGGCTAGTGCTTAACCGAGTGAATAATTATAATAGTAATACTGGTAATAATTATTGTAACGATGTGGATTTAGGTTCATCAGATTTTAGGAACCTAATATCCATTTTAGACCAATAATAATTAGAGACCTTTATTACAAAATAATAAAATAACTATTTTGTTTATAAGCATATATTATATTGTATGCTTGAATATATAATATGTATTTATAATTTGTAAAATATATACTATATATTGTATATATACATTAGACAGTCCATCATAGACTATGAATAAAATATCGTTAGAAATATAAACTGACAAACCACCTCCACTCAGAATCGTTTTTCCTACCTATGCAATGATTTATAATTGAATTTAAATGTATCATATCAATTAAACTTTAATTATTAAAGTGATGTACTCTATGGTAAGGTACACTTGACACCTACAAACGAGCGACTTTCCTGTTTTTTTTTTTTTAGTATTATTTCGTATTACCTTTATCTTATCTGAATGAAAAACAAGAATTGACACTTTATTTAGGCCTATAATTATTATACTTAAGTTCTAAACTATAATTTTATATAGTTATCTACACTAATATGTGTATTTTGATAGGTATTATATTGTTTGAAAATGTATAGCTATATATAATTCACATAATAACAAAATCTAGATCAGTACACTGAAGAGATTAGAATTAAGTATATTATGGTTTATTTAAATTTTAAAATATTTAACTGTAATTGTATAATATAAATAAATAATACTGATAGTATAATATCTAAAATGATCTGACTAGTGTTACAGAAAATTTCAAAGAAAAACTAAATATATCACCAGAGTTAAAAAAGATAGTCTTTATATAATATATATGAGAATTTCACAATACTTAAATTATAATAAATATCTTATTTATTTCGTACACTGAGTATAGTAGGTAGGCATATGATGTATAAAGGGTTACATTATTTTGTTGTTGAATATGAAAAACAACTTGCTGGTTTTTGTAATGACCAGTTTGGTATGTGGCCCATATACTATTTATTTACACCCCAAATATACAATAATTTTCGGTTCTGGTTTAAACTTTGAAAGTTAGAAGACTTCGTACGATATCAATTTAATAATATAAACTATTCGATTATAATGGAATTCCGATCACCTGTAGAATCTTATCTTGTATGCAAATAATTATACTTTATACGCTTCGCTATATAAATTAATATTTTTTATCTTCATTTTAATTTTCAACATGCTGTGGCATTCGCAACTCATTCACAAAGTATACTTTAAGGATTTAATCAACTGGCTTGGGATGGTCTGTAACAAACATTGTCGTTGGCTTCAGTTCTGTTTTCAAGGCGCCAAAACTTTCGGACAATGATATCGAGGGAACCTAATGAAGTGTATATTATTATACAACATCCAAGGGTTCAAAATACCACTACTATCAGCGATATTTAACACTCGGATCGCAATAACAATAATTCCAGTGCCGACAATCCAACCTTAAAGGAAACGAAAAAAATAGAACTCGGTCCAATGGTTATTTAGGAATTATTGTTTAGGTACGTAACTTCAATCTATATGGATGTTTGTTCTCTTATTCGTAACAAAACATCAAGTTATTTTCAGCAACAATCGTTTATGGAGTATAATTTTTTATGAGTATTTTTTTCAATCTACAAAAATCATCAATTCAACATTTACTGAGTATATATAATTACTATTAATGAAATGTTTCAAATAAATGTCAATATATAACACATTATTGAGAAAATGTAAGATTTATAATAAATTATTAGTATTTTGTATTTAAGAACAAAATGTAAGACGCATAAAAATAACAATAATAATATAATATGGTATTGGTATAAGCTGGAAAATAATAACACTCTTATTTCTCCTAAGTAAAACTTGGTGGAAATAAAATATAAACTGTAATTTTCTTCTTCTTAAATGTACGGTGTTTTATAAATAAAGAACGGAGTTAATTAACACGAGTTTGAAGTTTACACAGCAAACGATTTTAGTGTGTAGATATAAAATAAATGAGTGTACAGCACAAACACTTTGTCAAAACTGTAAACATTCGTAGTTAATTAACTTTCTGATAAATACAAAACTTAGGATTTAAATATAATATTATACGAGCGAAGGTAAGAAAAAAAGTTTTGGATACATCTAAGGTAATTATTGTGGGAAAGAAATGCAAATACATTTGTTAATATTTTGTAATAATTTGTGTTTAAAAAATAAATAAATATTGTATTACATAAACAATCGTTATAACAGCGGAGAAAAAGCATCTTCTTAGGACAATTAAAAACATCACAAGTTATCATTCAAAATTAAAATTAAGAACTAATTTTTTTAAATATTTAGACAAAAATATAACCTAACACAATTAAGCTATGGACAGTTATAATTATACTAACTATACTAACCTAACTGTGCATGTTATATTTTAATATATTATCATAATATATTATGTATATAATATTAAGCTTATGCATTCTAGATGTTATTCTTTTACACCATGTTGTAGTGAGACAACTAAAACACAATCTCGTGTTACATGGTATACCTACATACAAAGTGATTCATTAAGTTGGTTTAGTATTTTGTGATGTGGAAACAAAAACTCCATTACCGAACCACAATATACAATACATGATTAATGAATTTTATGCACATTTTACCGGGTGTTCCATTTCATATGTACTCGGTTATTTTTTTTTTACTAAATGTTGAGGTATATTCTCTATTTATAGAATATACAACAGTCCAATTATATATTAACTTATTAATACATATTATTGTTTCTCTGTTTATTATTATAACTATCATAGCTGTTTAAAATGTTTATTATAAATTGTATGCTATTATTATAATTTGAAAATAAATTTGAATCTTTGTTTGTTTCTACTAAAATTATCTATATACTATCATATGAATAAATAAATATTTATAGAATTTGTATAGAAACCTAACCTCGGTTATATTAAGTTTGAAAAAATACACTATTTGTCTTATAATATTATTCTTTCTATACGACTTGAATATTATAATAGTATGCTGTTATGATAGTTGAACTTATTTATACTTGTCTGAAATGTATTGTATAACTATACATTGATATAATCTGAATAATATTTTGCTTCGGAATGTGAAATTCAAAATATTATCATTCATTTATATTCATTCAAAAAGGCAAAAAAAACTTAAAAATTTATAACGATAAACAATTAAAAAAATATACCTAATTCAAAAATTAGACTTAAAATTATGTAAAAACATAATTTTCCAAAACGTTTATGGTTTTAAATAACGATACTGTTTTATCGGTTTTGTCTAAACGACTCCGAGATGGGTAATCCACCTGTGGTGTATATTAATATAAGTCCTTTTTTTTTTTTCTTAAACGAACCAATCGCAAGCAGCAATAAAAAAATACGCAAACATAACAGTTATGATTTTAATATTATTAATAGCGAAGAAGCCATCCTATTACCGACCCAACTGGTTCAATCTATTATTTAAACTTTCATTGAACCGTCAAAATCGTAATAATATGTAATAGCTGTTACCCATGGCTTCCGTTCCAATACTTTTATGGTCCATCCAGGGTCCCAATTAATATGTGTGCAAAATTTGGTGCCAATTGGTCAAAAACTGTTTATTTGCACATTATGTATCATTTATAGTATTATGTATTTATATATAATGTATTATGTTAGTATCATGTATAACCCGACTATTAGTATCCATATTAGCCGATTATCTATAATTATAGTCGATTTATCTATCGTTTCCGTTTTGCATCACTTGAAATATTCTCATTTATTTGTTGTCAAAGTTGGACAAGTATTTGTCTAGTATATAATATTATAAAGGTCAATCATACATATATTTTATTCCCCTTAACATAAGTAAAATATATTATCATAGCTGCTACCTATTCGAATTTTACATTTATATATAATATCATTATTAGACTACAATATAAATACCTAGCAAAATATTATAACACAATACTGATAATGATGTCAAATTATAATAACTACTTATTTTATTATCTGTAACTAATTATAGAGGACTAACGAAGAAAAAAATAAACAAACATACATTTTTTATATTTAGAGATTAACAATGCACACATAAATAATTGATTGCAATTTTTAAAATAGAAAATAATATTCTATAATCTTATGTAGGAATATTGTAGGTACCTATTACAATTCTTAACTATTGTTTTATTTTTTGAACCAATATCATATTAATTGTAACCACTACTGAGTTAAAATATTCAAATGTGATTTGGTTATAAAATAATTATTAATCTGATTTTCGTATGCAAATATTAATTTTTTATTTTGTTAATCAAACGATTTTAAAAATAACGTATATTATTCAGATATTTGTACATATTTATATTATTAAAAATTAATATACATTTAAAAGCAATACGTTTTATACCAGCGGGGAGTTGAATATTTTTCATCTAATCTAATCTTATGAATCTATTGGGAATATTGTATCAGTAGTGTATCAATGAGACTGAAGCACACAGATATAATTAAGGGAAAGGTTTTTTTATGACATTGTATAATATAAGTAATTTATTTAACCGGTGTTGTTCGACACCATCGTATACTTAGATAGCTGTGCGAATGGCCAAAAGCCTGAGAAACGCGACAATCTTGGTTTGCTACGTAACTCAACACTGCCTCAATATTAGTATTGATTGTATCAATTAATTTTACTTGAAGCTGTTGAAGTGGCCGAGTGGTTTCACAGATAACCAGGACTTGCTCAATCATTGGTTCAATTCATTGCACAGAGCTAACAATTCGTTGTGTGTTTAGTCCACTCAGTCTTAGATATAACAATCACAATATATATATATATATATATATATTATATATATATTATAAACATAGATCACAGATTACTTTACTTCCAACTTTTTCTATGCAGTGACAGACAGTGACAGACAAACCTTAAGGTCACCTGAATGAAAAAAACACAGAAAAATTAAATTAAGTTTTCAATTCCCTTTTATCTTGCCTGGTATATTGAAACAAAAATAGTACCAAATAATTTAAATTGAAAAACAATATAGGTACCATTTTATTACTTTACCCCAGTTCATAAAATTATATCTTAAAATTACTACCAGCAATTGAAAATACATTTTTCGAATTATACACAAACAAAAAAGAAAATAATCTAAAAGTGAATTTGCCTCTATTATTTGGCACTATTTTGAATCCTTTCTGGCAAGGTAGAAGGGTCAACTTCAAGGAAGTCTAAAATATGACGACCGGCGTGCTTTTGAGTGTTCGTATGGAATTTGAGTGCGTCTGTGTGAACAATCGTTTAAAAGCCACAATGATTTTGCATACCATTTTACGTATCGCTTAATATAATTGTATTATATGCATTTAGTGATGACATGGGAGTTCCTTGGGGAGGGGAAGGGGGTGGATGGGGGATGGATCTATACTGACATTTTTTTATATTTATATTTATTATTCCAAATAAATGGTACTTTTGACATTGGACTGTTTTTCATGCGGGTATCCTATAATTTAAAAATAATTAAAATATCTGTATTCAATTTTGTGATAATTGATAAATAATTTTTGGTATTATGTAACTTTTAGGATATTTTTTTATTGATTAGTATGGTAAGTTGAGTTATGAACTGTTTGGAAATATTTTTTCATAAGCTCAGCTTATATTCAAACTACTATAACTGAATATTGTAGGCAAAACTGAAATAAAATCGTATTACATTTTCTAGGTGTACATTTCTTAGAGAAAATTTTAACGTATTTTAAAAACTTAAGCCTATCTAATAGAAACATTGATGCCTGAAGTAAGGTCTATTGAGCTAGTTTACAAATACCTATGACATTTTTTATTTTTTCCAGATTTATCGTCAATTATTAGAACGATCTTAATGAGTTAACATTGTGAGGCATCCACGCATAAATGGTTATTGATCCTGAAGAATTTGTTGATGTTATGTCTCAAAAATCAATAACAACTTTGAACTTATACACTTTTATAAATTAAAATAAAATATGAGGTAAACAAATGTTCTAGTTGCCTCCATTAAAAAATCCTGTGAACGGCTAGAAAACCACAGAGTGAAATATGTCGAGTTTATGTGATATGCCGATTGTAAATACCAAATAATATGCATTTCAACCCGTTTGAGTATCTGAATATTTTAATATTATAGTGATAATTAAAAATCAATTATGATTATAGTTTTTAATTAGTCGATTTTAAAACGTTGGGCATCCAGATCGGTTCATAAATTGAATTATAATGAAATCAAAATTAGAACTGAGTTTGTTGAAGAACGATTATAAAATATATTTATTGTTATTATAATGCTGATAAAATTGTAATTAACTATTAGTCTTTTGAATAATATCACATTAATTGGAAACTTTAAATATTTTTTTCAAATGTTCTTTGTTTCGTGTTTGGATCAAAATCTGTTATTTGATTCAAGTTCGATAAAATTTAAAAGCTTTGGTTTGACCTCAAAAACCAGTGTTCGGAACATCACTAGTAATTATGTCTGAATTTATTGTTTGTTGTTTCACATAATATAAGTGCCTCACGTCATAACTATAATATATTGCACTCGTGAACAACGGTTACAATAATAATAATAATAATAATAAAAAATGGCATATTATCGTACGCATTGGAAATGGGGAGTGTTTACTATATACCCATGACCCATCTATATATACCGGTAAACATAGGGCAACCGTGTACGTTATTGCACAGCGCGGTGAACGCCGGATTCCTATACCTGGGGTCGAATTGTTGTTATAATATATTATATTTCGTTTTTTGTCGGAGTCTAGAGACCGGGTGGCGATCGAGAACCTTTGCCGAGGATTCTGTATAGGTATTCCGGTATTCGGTGCATATTATACCATACAGTAAACTCGCGAATATCAGCGGGAAATACCTGCGGAGTGCGAACACGAATTTTACGATCGACGATTGCCAGAGGGCGATTCGCCCGTGCATAATAATATACCGTTACCTAGGTATAGTGTTATATGTTATCAAACGGACTGCACGTGCGCAACACCCGGCGTGTAATATCTCAATTATTGGACATCCCGCACACCCGACCGTTGCAGACGTGCAGATATCGTGTCACGATCGTCGTCGCGGTCGAACGGGAAACAATGCAAAACGTACTGTGCGTAATGCATGTGTGTGCACAGGTAAACCATGTGTGACGATATAACTCTGCGAAATAGACAATTTTTTTTTCGGTCTTGCGCCGCCGCGGCCGCCATCCGTTCGGCGTGGGGAATACGAAATTATGGATCCGATACTCCTCCAATGACGGCGGATGTCATATAGTTCGGGTTTTTGGCGGTCGTGAGGCGGCGGTGGCGGCGCAGACGTGCAGTGCAGGGCGGTTGGCGTTGTTAGCAGTCCGGGCGCGGGGTGTGAGAGTATAAACGGCGGTGCCGGTCCGTTTTGTTCCGCAGCGATAATACCCGTAATGATATGCCAAGTGCTTGCACGAGACGAAGAAATGGAGAACCGCTCCGTGGAACTACCGTCGAGGGTGCACTTACTTATAATACTTGCGCGGCGAGATGAGTCCGACCCCTGCACCCCCCCCCCCCCCATTCCGATTTCACCGCCGCCGCCCCCGCCGCCGACGCAAGTAGCCAACTCGACGGCACACCGTAAGCCCGCTAGCGGAGAAATCAAATTTTGGATATATATACCTACAATTATATACCAGAACAGAGCGCCGGCTTGGTACTCGAGTTTGTCGTGGTCTCCTGCCGCCACCGCCACCCCTCTGCCCCACCACGGTGTCGTTCCCTTATATTATATAATTTACACTGCAGCCGACCGCGTTACACAGAAATACCCACCCCGTCCGAGATCGATGTTTCGATACGAATTATATTACTATTATTGCGCGTTTTCCGTAAATTACGACCACACGTCCCAACCATCTAAATCATATTATAATACCGTTGTGTTGCTGCGTGTACAATTTTACCGTTACGTGTACCATCCCCTCGCATCCAGCAAAGCAAAATGGTTATTAAGCGGTCGTGAACCGTATACTTTCGAATTGAATGTCCCGTGTTATATTATACACACCTGGTTTGGACTTACTTTTGTTTGTTAATACGCGGTTATACACAACATAAATTATAACATAAAATACACTTTGTACGTACGCACGTTTACTTCTTACGTTGATATGGAGCAATTAAAAATGTACGGCTTTGATAATACAAATTGACGTACAATAATATTAAGGAAATCATAAATTCGAGGCTAAAAACCCTCAAAAAGTAAATTAAACTAGCTACCTAATGATGATTCCACGCGTGTCCATCTACCGTATTTGATAGTCACGTAATAACGAATGTATTTGTTTTCCCGTCTGTATTAAATAGGTTTATATAAAATACAAAATTTGTTTTTACAAGATCCATTTAAATATTTTAAAGTAAAAAGAATTCTTTCCAGATTCACGTATTTGACATTTTCACCTTTCATACAGCAATATTATTTTGTTCAAAATAAATTGGTGTACCATTGAGTGTACTACCTATTCAAAGCATCAATGATGTACCTAAAAATAAAGGATCTTATTACAATATTATGTCTTCAAAAGCAAATAATGTTTTTACATTATATTCTTATGATAGTTACAATTTTTGATTATTATTGATTTTAATAAAAAAAAATACAAAAACAAACTACAATTATAATAATTCCAGTTAATGATGCAGAGTTCAAACTGTGCATCCATTGGGAGAAAGTATTTTCGGTTGTTCTTATTCTAGTTTCTACAGTATTCTTCTATATTTTTGTTTTTTTTTTTATACTTCGTGATTCAATAAAATTGACAAATAATATATTTATTAGATTCAATTTCTAATTGAAATACAATTATACTTGAATTGTTGGTGCAGTCCTTTTCGTATCACTGACAAGTATCATTATATTACGCAATAAATGCAAATATAAAAAAAAATATACTCCAATAATCAAGAAGGCAAGGTGTTATGCTAAAAAAAGACATATATTATTATGTATTCAGGTTCACTGCACTCGTATAATCTAAAAGTAAGGGAGCCTACAAATTGTACATAATGTATAATATATTATATACCATATATGTATGTTTTAAAGATAAATTTATATTCAATTTTTATAGGATAACACGTACCTTTGTTGACTGCTAGTGGGTACATACGTTTATAGCTATGTATAGCTTAGAAGCAATTATATAATAAAAATTTCCAATGTTATACAATATACAATATACATATTATGTCACGCTTCAAAACTATCCACGATATCAGGTAAAATTATCATCTGAACTTTTAAACTTACCTCTTCAAATTACAGTTCAACCTAATGAAATGAGCAGTTCACCTTAATAATTATTAAATATATCCAAATATTTGAACATATATCTCAGTATGGAAAAAAAAAGAAAAAAATGAAATATTTACCACAGACCGCATAATATTGTATATGGTGTTATTATAATAAATCCTCTAATCAACAAAAAAAAAAAACATTAACACAAAATCACAATTTTGAAAGAAAATTCTCCGATACTCTAATTTCAGCAATATAAATTTCACCGTGGTAACGTCAAACATAATATTATACTTTCACACGGCAAAGTTCGAACTGTTTCCAAAACTGAAAACTACCTCTATTAGTTTCTATGTTGTACTATATTTTATAACACTAAGGCTACTGAAGAAAAATGCAAATGAAACATTATAAGCACGATACAATTAAGAATTGCTGAGAAATGCCATAAAAACATTTTTTAAAAGTAAAAAGGGATGACAAGTCGTTGAATATTTTAAGAGTTTGGCAATACCATGACAAATAAAATTGTTGTCATGGGCACTACATTAAATATAAATATATATTTTTATACGGATGTTCCTAGTTTGGATTTATATTTCCGACAACACAAATAAAACATATTTCATAGCCAAACAATATTATAACTCAACAGCAGAATATATTATATGGATAATAATATAACAAATATAACAATTACGAATTGAATTAAATTTTTATATTATTGCGAAACGTTTTTTTTTAATTTTTATTTCATCGTTTCCCCTCTTCGTTTCTGTCTATCTGTCATTTCAACCGTTGCCTTGGTTACCAATATCAATCGGTATTGATGAATCAGTTAATTAGTTGTACATATATTATATATTAATTATTATTATATAATATACCAACATTTATTAATTTGTTTTACTATTATATAATATTGATAAATCTTACACAAAATAATATGATAAAATATTTAAATTATTGTGTTTATACAATTTTCCCATATTTTGAACTAGTTGAAACTTACGACATTTTTATAAAAAGCATGTCGTCCTTCATTAATAGGATTTTTTGTAAAACTGTAAAGAATATATTTTTCAGTGTCACTTGATTTTTAAATCAAATTCAAAATTAATTGATAAAACAAAAAGCCCCAAACTATATTTGTTTGTTTACTCAAAATGTTTTACAAAACATGACCCATAATACTGAGGTCCAATTTAAGTGAAATTAGCTGTTATAAAACTTACATCCGTATTATGTGAGTGCCTATCACTACTAAAAACCGCGTGACTTAAACACGCCAAAGCCAGCTGATCATCGTCTACGGTTATTCGCTTAGTAAATACAAGTCTTGCAACTGACAACCATACACAAAGATGGAGGGCGTAATAGTTGAGCAAATACAATGCAAAATTTTAACATGTCGGACACGGTGTACGCACTCATTTACTTCTCAGTCATTTACTAAAGTCAGAATACTTTAACTAAACAACACGACGCGCACGACGTGTCTCTTAAAATATCATTAAGATAAATGTAAAATATATATACAGGAATAGGGTATGTGTACAAAACTTTGGTCAAACAATTATTACCTTTAAACTATTAATGACGTGTACACTGTACCTATACTTACACCCATTATTTTGGATACACTATATATATTCACTAATTAAATATATATATATTCATATCTTCGTGTAATTAGTATACTGGATGATCTGGAAGTTTCAGTTACATAAATTTAATTCATTACAAAACCACATTTTTGGAAAATTATTATATGTTTTACTATTTTTTTATCACAATCATTCTTTAGGTATTTTCTCTTTTGAATGACAACCTTTATTTTTAATTTCATATTTCGAATCAGAATATTGTTCTAAGTATTTTTATTTATAAAAATCAAATTTCGAACGAGTCGATTATAATTTATAGCTATCAAAGTTAAAAAAAAATGTCTGATGTTCTGTAAATGAATGGTCTCCTCTTCACGATATTCATATTTGTGTATACTTTTCTACATTCTACGTTATCATTATTACATATTGTTTTTATTGAAAACAGATTAAAATATAATATTTAAACAAATAAAAATTAAAACTATTTTAATTATACTATTTAAAGTATATATGATTGGAGTTGTGGACATTTTTGAGAGTACTTCACTCCGTTCATAAAAATGTTAAATACTTATATTAATACTTAAGTGTTTATCAATTTTAACGAAATTCAAAAGGACACTATTTTCTCAAACCAGATAATCGGCCAAAGGTAAACAATGTACATTTATTTGGTTATCCAGTACTGATGTTCTGCTGAGAAAAAATGAAAATTCTTATATTATAAAAAATAGACCATCTAAAGACGTCGATAAGCTGTAATTAGTTAGTACTATATTTTAGCAAGTTCAAAATACCTTAAATTAATTTTGTTTTTAAATTTATAATACTATGTTAAATTTAGATGATAATATTTTAGATATCAATATAAATTCTAATTGTGTTAATTTTTTAATAGACACCTGTATCGTTGAAATAAAATTATATTAGTATTTTAAAAAAAACTTTAGTAGTTTCTGAAATAATGAGGGTCTTCAAATGGATCACTCGGTATATTTATATTAAAAAAAAAAATGTATTTCTTAAATGAGTACATGTACATTTTTATAATGTAACTATCATTGTCAAAAACGACCTATAATATCATTAGAATATAATAAACATTTTTAATATTTAAATATAGTGTGGATAATTATCTTAATAATATATCTTTAACTTGAACTAGTTATCAGGTTTATAAAGACCACAAGGTTTAGGGAAATTCAGATACTTTTTCTATTTAGACAAATCATGGTTAACTTTGTGGCCCCATTATTTCAAATTAATAACGAACCATTGTTCGAGCCACTAAAAATATGTGTATTGTAAACCGTATCGTGCATAATTTTATGTACATGCTCCAAAATTACGTACGTAAAAGTACATATTTTGATTGCTGCATAATACATGAACTTCCGGAACACAGTCGGTCCGCCCTCTAACTGGTCGATCGTCGCGCATAAACGATGCATACTGGCACGTTTGACATCGAAAGAGTTACTCTAAGTTTATAACCTCCACTGACCGGATCGAGGTATGTACCTATTATTCGGATAGCTGTTTTGACCAGTGACAAACACCAGTCAAAGGTACAGGTTTTACGAACCTGTTCAATCGAATAGGTTCTCAATGATCCTATAATAAGCGTATTCGGTGATAACGACAAATTATTTTGCAATAACGCGCTTATTACGCACGTAACAATATTTAAGGCTTCGAAGAGCAAGAACTACATGGATTATACTGACTACAGATTCAAGGTATGTGGTAAACCAATCAAGGAGGAGCCATGCATCGACGGAATGATGAAGAGATGATAGACCATCACACAGATGTCAACAGTAAAAACATGGGGCGTGGGTATACACGATGATACGCACGGACTAAGATGGAAACATAGAATGGACCGGAAACGAAAGCCTATAATCACCCGGTTACCACGGGTTTAGGGTTGGCTTGTGGTGGGGTGGGGGGATTATCAAGTGCTTATATCGAGCGTGCTACCTATATTCATCATATTAACGTCACAATATAGACATATTAAGAAATTACTAATATGTCTGTTGGCGTCTGATAAGCCGTCGCGGCTGAACACAAATACATATGTGCTATTAAGTTACTTACACCGAGCACAGGTCAAGGTCGCGTTTCGCGGCTATCGCTGTCCCTAGCGTTTTGCCTGATCCACCGAGGGTTGCCGTATGAGATAGGGAACGCGAGATAATTTGCGATAATATAAAAATCACAGAAGTCGTATACAACATAATTCACAAAACGAATACAATGTAAAATATAGTTCGCGTTGCGAGCGGTATATTCCATAATTCTGCCGGCCGGAGCAAGTGATGATAAGCCGCCGCATCACCACAAGTTCATAGATAATATTATAAGAACAGATAGGCCTTAGCGGATAATACACACCAGACAAAGCTATGATTTAAAACCTTGAAACACATTAACTGGCCCCGATGTGCATGTGCAAAACTATACTGTACATGCGACAAACGTTACCGCAATTATGTTACCCCATTCCGCGCTATAATTTTCATTCCTGACGCATGAGCAATAAATTCGTCGGGGCCGAAAGGGCCGACCAAGTCTGCTTCAAACGCATATAATATGCTGTAGCTCTATCCGGTGTGTGTGATCTAAGGTATAGGCTATTCCTATATTTACAAAATAAGTGGAGGTGGTCCGGAATGTGAATGAGAGACAGACTGCTTATTTAATATAGTGCACTCTGTCTGACAACGGGTTTTAGGCAAATGCGGACATTTACTAGTTAGTTGATTTTCTAATCGACTTATGACCTTAACTAGTTTTATCAGCAGATGACATAACTTAACTTTCTTGAGTTTGTTTGAAAATAACCCATCAAGTTAAATATTTTTAACTTTTTTGCATTATGGGTTTAAACGTAAATATTAATACTAAAATAAAAATAAAAATAATCCAATACTATAATAACACAAACATTTCTGTTATTTTTCTTGATACAATAATTTAGAGATATTTTAGTAGATTAGATAGGGATAATATTATTTGACCATAAATTGCTTTTTAATGAAAAAAAAAAATATTTTTAAATTATTAGTTATAATTGGGATATATTTTTTATAGTTTAAATATTTAATAAACATGTAAAGTAAGATAGGTGCATACACTGTACATTACGTTGAAAGTTCAATACAATTGTTCATTACAATTTAGAAAATTAGTCACTCTTTATGTGATTCACATGCTAATTTAAAACAGTAGGTTGATTTTTTTTAAACTGAATTAAGTTAATATTATTTTCCATACTAACTTTAACTTATCGAGTTAAATGTATGATTTGTTAACTGTTAACTATTGTTAACTTTTAAATTATCGATCTTGTGTCGTCTTAACTAAACTTAACTCGAGGAAATTATTTTCATTAACATTTGGTTTTAGGCATCTATCATTAATTTTATTAAGACCCTTCGAAACTTCAAAATATCAAAATAGTTATTCTCACTTTATATAAATTCTGGTGGCCTATCTATTCTTAAATTACGTAAAGTTTATATACAGATAAAGATAAAAGTTTTAATTTCTATCAATAAAATATAAATATGTTTTTTTCTCGAAATCTTATATAATATGACAGATATTTTCTATTTTAAATTATTATTAGAGAATGAATTTGTTGGTTTTCAATGATGTGTTTGTTTTCATATTTTGAAGGAACTTTAATAATAACTTTAAGCCTTTAATCTTCAACTTTATTTAAGTATATAATTGGAACTAGTTAGTATCTTGGGTGAAGAGAGAGGGGTCTTGTTGTACCTCCTACCTATCTAAATCCAAAATAATATAATATAATTATAATTAATTATAACAAAAATAATCATTGGTAGTGGTGATTTTCTTTGATCCTATAAATATTTTAGTGATATGATACAAGTTTTGTAATAACACTTTTTTATACTGATTTTTAAATAATATTACACTTGTAATAATTTATCTTCTTTGTTTTTTTATTGGTGTATGTTTCTAAAACTTTTAATTCAAATTTTAAATGCGTGACAACAAAATAAATTATGGCTTATGAGTAAATCTTACTAGAATTTCAGTTAGTAATTTAAAATAAATTATTGATTTTTATTTAAATTGACAATGCATTTATTATTTCTTCCACTCTCCATAATTTGCATAGGTACTCGGTAGTTAATATTCGTCAATCAGTGATCTTTACGAATCGTATTTAAACCTTAATAACAATTTATTTATATTATGAATATCTTGGTGTTTCCCATGGGTTGTCGATGAATGAAAAATAAGTCAAAAAAATTTAAAATAATTGCGTTCACATAATTTTCAAGTCAAAAGACTCGAGTGAGTGCCCATTCATTTGATCACCAAGTTGGTTATACATGAGCCGAATGGTGACTCCGTATATAGATATTTTTTTTTTAATTACAATAAAATAATCAAAATCAATTTCATTAAAAATTGGTAGAATTTAAGTTTCTTTTTAATTCAAAATTGTTTGATTATTATTTCTTCTCTTTGGGTAAATAGAAAAGTAACCTCTTAAAGTACAATCCAGATAAAAGTGCCAATCTTATGAAATTAATTTATCATCGTTCTAGTTTAAAACAAAGAAATCAAAATAAAGAAACACAAAAATATACATATAATATATATCAATTATCATCGTAAAACTAGTAAATTACTCTTCAGTAAGAATAAATACAGCTCTCTCTAAACTATCAAACTTAAAACAAACCGATGAACATTAAATAATAGGTATGCAAAACTTGATCGTGGATGATATTAGTATTTGCAAGTAATTTGCGTGTTAATGTTTAATTATTTTACTCATTTAAGATCAGAAAAAAAAATACTAATAATATGTATTGAATTATAAGACGGATCATCTGTGGCATGCCGCAATTTTATTACGTGCTAACTTTTACTTAAAATAATATTTTTAAATGAGTTCACTAAAATAATAACTAAATAGTCTAGAAAATTAGTAAAAACAATTACAATTTGCAATACAAGTTAATGTACTGAAATACAACTATGAATTGACAATGGCCAACGCTGCTTTACTTAAACATTTAATTTTAAAACTCAAATGATAGAGACGATGAAATAAACTCGTCAAGTAGAAAAACATTATAAAAATTAAAGTATCGAATATCACATAAAAATACATTAACTTTTGAAGTATATATTATCACAACATCACAACAATTAATGTGATACTTAAAAATCACTATTCAGTACATTTTTACGGCAATCACACAGTAAAAATGCTCTGAATACAGTACATTACATTTTTTAACAATAAAAATTAATCTCTACAGTAATAGTTATTTCCATGTTTGTCTGGGATGAATGTATGACATTCATTTTAAAATTGTATAGGTAAATAAATAATTGTTAAGCTCACACCAACACACAAAGCGGAAATCAACCCTTGCCCAATTCTCAGTCGGTCATATTATAATGAAACATTTAATCTTTATAGGTACCTACTACTATTATATGTATATAAAATAATATATATCTGAAGAATTTGTATGTTTGAACTCACTAATCTCAGAAAATACCGGACCGTTTTCAATAAATGTTATATTAATAGATTCCTTGAGAATTGGAGGGTGTTAGTAGATTATTGTTCCAGATATACAGTATACTACTAAGGGTGGCTTATACATGAATTTCATATCGACTAACGAGGGTCAAATGTTTTTTTGTTAAAAATATAGAGAGATTTTTATGGGATTATTTTAAATAGAAAATATTATTTAATTTTTTGTTTGTTATTCAAATGTTCAGGTTAAAACAAAAGACAATTTCCTTATGTTTATAGATCATACAGGCTCAACAACTACTGGACCGATCTTGACAAAAGTTTCAGGGATTATTCTTAGAGATAGGTATCAGGAAAGATTAAAGAGTAGTTTGAACTACGTTCGAAAATATACAAAATACTGTATACAATCAGCCACAGGCAGATTGCCCATCTAGGTTGAATTAGTTCACAAAGCGAGGTACCCCGATTCTGATTTTCTCGTGAACTGAGGTACATAGTCACGCGCGGACAGTCGTACTGTACGCACACGCTTTTATGGTGTCCCGAGTTATGTTCGATTTATCGCATCTAATCCGAACCGTTTTCTTCGTATCTTCTACTACTCAACGTGGTTTTTGAACACTTCAAACCCTGCGCCGTCAGCTCAACTCACTGACCCCTTGTGTACAGGGAGTACCCAGTTTGGTATATTCTAACTATAAGTGCGCTAAATAGTATAGTGTCTGATTGTATAAATAATCTCACATCCAAGGCACCGTTACTCGCGGTGACCTTTGGACCTGCGATTACACTCACGCTCCTATCATAATAAAAATATTACTGATACACGCCAATTAAAAATTAATTGGGTAATTATGAGCACAACAACTAAGGACAAAAAAGATAAACAATTACCAGATAAGCGTTCAATGATAACATTGCCAAAACAGAGTAATAACTCAACAAATGATAAATGGATCGAAACAAAGAAAAGAAATCTCTCTTCCTCCAATTCTGATCCCACATTATCTCCAAAAGTGCAACATAAAAAAAAACTGTTCTCTTCACCGAACAGATTTGAATTACTCAGCGCAGCTGAAACATCCAATGAAGATATTATCTTCGATGAATCACAGCCCACCACTTCAGTCTCTGCTCATCCCGCAAACAAGCCACCTCCTCCAATATTTATTAAAGGAGTCGAAGATTTCCCGGGCTTATGTACCGAATTAATAAATTTGATTGGCGTCGATAATTTTTATTGCAAATCTACTACGGATAAATTAAAAATTCAAACATCGAACCCAGATTCTTATAGAACTGTAGTGCATTTTCTAAGGAAAGAAAAAGCCGAGTTCCACACTTATCAATTAAATGAAGATAAACCAACTCGCGTAGTTCTGCGCAACCTACATCACTCTACACCGACTGAACTAATTAAAAGCGAACTGGAAGTACGACTATTCGTAGTCAGGCAAGTTACCCAAGTATTACACCGAATCAATAAACACCCCCTTCCACTCTTCTTCATCGACTTAGAACCCACAGACTTCTCACAAGGTATATACCAACTGGATTCCTTATTACACACAAAAATTAAAATTGAAGAGCCCCACAAGCCAAAGATCATAAGCCA
This sequence comes from Nasonovia ribisnigri, assembly GCA_027563435.1. Lineage (NCBI taxonomy): Eukaryota > Metazoa > Arthropoda > Insecta > Hemiptera > Aphididae > Nasonovia > Nasonovia ribisnigri. The sequence goes on from JANEHU010001784.1 coordinate 163,347, forward strand.
ATGTCAAAACTGCCAAGCTTATGGTCACACCAAAGCATATTGCGGATATATGCCTCGTTGTGTCCGCTGCGGAAACAATCATCACTCATCTGCCTGCCCGAATTCACGCCAAGATCCTATGAGATGCGCCCTTTGTTCCGGCAACCATCCGGCGAACTATAAGGGCTGTTCAACATACAAAGAGCTCCAGCTCCGTAAGAAACCAAATACAAATAATCTTAATCAACATAATCTTAAGTTTAAGCCAAATAATGTTAAAGACAGCCACCCACCAACTGACACTCCACCAAATCATCCAACTTATTCTCAAACGTATGCTCAAGCCACTCAGAATCAACCTCCTCCCCAAAATACTCCTCCATTAACTATAGATTCAAATACACAAATGTCAAGTTTCCTAAACGAATTTAAACTCCTAATTAACCCATTAATTACATTACTTACTAAAGTTATTTCCAGCTTATTAGATAAAAAAAATGAATAGCTTAGCCACTAACAAATCACTTGTAATTTTACAATTTAATGCAAACGGCCTCAAAAACCATATTAACGAGTTACAAAATGTATTATATCATAGACGTATAGACATTGCGCTCATTACCGAAACGCATTGTACTAAATATTCCAATTTCCACATACCCGGGTACATTCTACTGAAAGTTAACCATCCAGACAACACAGCACATGGCGGTGTAGCGATCTTCGTCAAATCCACTATTCATTTCCAACCACTCCCCAATTACTGTCATGATCATATACAGTCTTGTATGATATTGATTAAACTGAATAGTATTCCAATTACCATAGGAGCTTTCTACTCTCCTCCCCGACATAATATAACTAATATCATCTTTACCGACTTTTTTAACATAGTTAAAAATAATTTTATTATAGGAGGGGACTTCAATGCCAAGCATCAAGCTTGGGGCTGTCGCGCAAACAACCCTCGTGGCGTCGTTTTGTATAATTTTATCAACATAAATAATTTTAATATACTTTCTCCATCAAAACCCACTTACTGGCCTTCATCCCTTAGAAAAAAACCAGATATTCTGGACATCTTTGTTGCAAAAATACCCAGCAGTTTATACTGTTCTGTTAATAATATATTAGATCTAAACTCGGATCATTCCTCAGTACTACTTAATATTTCTGCAACCCCACTAACTCGTACTGAAACACCTAGATTATTTTCTCCTCAAACTAACCGTTTACAATTTCAAAATATATTAAACGAACAAGTAAATCTCAAAGTCAAACTAAAATCTAATCTTGATATTGACGAAGCAGTAAATAATTTAACCACTCTCATACAGTCAGCTGCTTGGGCAGCTACCAAACTAGACAAACCACCTAACAGTTATTCTAATTTCCAATTCGTTCCCGAACAAATTCGGAGCCTTATAGTTGAAAAACGCAGAGCTAGAGCTAGATACCAATCATCCCGGCTCCCATCCCACAAATCAGCATATAATAAATTTGCTAATTCACTGAAAAAGGTCCTAGCCAAACATAAAACAAATGAATTCGAACAAAAATTACAATCATTATCTAGTACAAATGGTAGTCTCTGGAAAGAAACCAAGCGAATGCTTAAATACAAAACTCCATCGTGCCCACTAAAAAATGCAGACAATACTTTAGCTATCACAGATGACGAAAAAATCACTGTATTTCAATCTCATCTATATGAAACTTTCCAACCACATAATGATATCCTTATTCCACAACACTTAGAAAATGTTGAAAGATATCTAAACTCTCCACTACCACCCGCTTGCCCTGTAAAATACTTCACACCCAACGAAGTAAAAAACATGATAATTAAGTGTTCTCGTAAGAAATCTCCAGGCTTCGATTTGATCACAGCGGAAGTCGCTAAATGGCTGCCAAAAAAGGCTATAGTGCTCCTAACCTATATTTACAACGCAATCATAAGACTCTCATATTTTCCACTAAGCTGGAAATTTTCACAAATAGTCATGTTTGCCAAGCCGGAAAAACCTCCAGATATCCCGAACTCGTACAGACCTATCAGTCTTTTACCATACCTCTCAAAAATCTGTGAAAGGCTAATTCTTAAACGATTGTCTCCTCATATACTTGAAAACAATATACTTCCTCCCGCACAATTTGGCTTTAGAGCTAAACATAGCACGATACACCAAGTCCATAGAGTGGTTGATGCCATAAGTACATCTCTCGAAAAAAAATGCTATTGCACAGCTGTCTTCTTAGACATTTCCCAGGCCTTCGACCGAGTATGGCACGAGGGCCTTCTGTTCAAACTTCGCAATTTTTTACCCCCACCGCTCTTTCTTTTAATTAAATCCTATCTTACAAATCGCCACTTCCAAATACGTTACGGCTCATCAACTTCAAATATAACCCCGATTTTCGCCGGTGTACCTCAAGGAGCAATCCTCTCCCCCTTGCTCTTTAATATATATGCCTCTGATCAGCCAACAACTCCAAACACCACTGTTGCCGACTACGCAGATGACAAAGTAATTTTTTCAATTCATAACGATCCAATTATAGCCTCTACTAATTTACAGTCTCATTTAAATTTACAATCCGAATGGTATGAAAAATGGCGGGTAAAAGTAAATCACAGCAAGTCGGTTCATACAACTTTTACCCTTAGACACGGTCAATGTCCAAATGTTACAATAAATAACTTACCTATCCCACCTCTCAATGCTGTCAAATATTTAGGATTAACCCTTGACCAAAAATTAACATGGAACAAACATATAAGAGCTAAAAGATTGATCCTTAACGCGCGATCTAGATCGCTAAAAATAATTTTATCAAAAAATAAATTTACTAGCTTAAAAACAAAACTACTTGTATACAAAACTCTCCTTAAGCCAATATGGACATACGGATTACAACTCTGGGGATCGGCCAAAAAATCAAATTTAAACAAAATTCAAGTCTTTCAGAATATTACCCTTAGAAAAATCGCTAACGCTCCCTTCTATGTCTCTAATGAAACTCTCCACCAAGATCTAGGTATTCTACCTGTTGTAACTGTAGTGAAACTATTTTACAAACGTTTTTTTGACAGACTTGAAAATCACCCTAACCCACTAATAAAAGAGCTACACACCTTCTCACTCCCTGGAAATCCACAACGTAGACTTAAAAGGAAATGGTGTCGTGACCATTTAAATTAATTATCCCGCAATCACCCTAAATATAACTCCAAGTAAGCAAGTGCCACTAATGGGTGGCTTCTTCCTCAAGCAATCCATGTTTTTTTTTTTATTACTCTTATCTTATACGCTTATTGTGCAAAATGTATAGATTGTGTATGTGCATATGTAAAATAAAAAAAAAAAAAAAACTGAGGTACACTAAATCCAAGATACACAGATATAGCGTTGAGTGTTTTATTTGTTTTGTCGTTATTTTTTTCCAGGGAAATAGCGTTAGTTATGAAATATATAAGATATAAATTAAAGTCTTATAAATATTTATTTTAGATTTTGAGTGAACGGTAAGTTACCCATCACTACAAAGTATAAATTTCCAATAAAAATATCACGGTAAAATTGCTATTTAATTTCTACAATCACAATAATTCTTCACAAATTTAATTTTTTTGTTTTAGTTTGGTGCTGGATACTTGGGACCTCTTTTGATTTGTTCAAAAGACTAATATAAGTTGGAATAAAACGTTCTTATTTACAACTCACTAATTTTTTATAAAGCCAAAACCCTTAAACGTTTTCTAAAAATATTTAAAAATGTATTTGTACTAAAATATAAAAAATATAATATTCTATAATTTTTATTTTTCTCTCTTTAGATAATTTTACCAAAAATAAAATAAGACAAGTCAAATGGTTAGTTAATACACAATAAAGTAAAAAATTATTATTATTTTAAAGTTAAATATATTTAAAAATTATCTAGGTATACTTATTTTTGAATTATATTTTATGCGAATTATTCGGGTCTTTATATAAATACAAGAATACAAGGTAATTTTTATTTTTAATATTGTTTATACATGAAGTTAATTTGTAAAATTAATGAAAATATTATTTCATTACATTTTATTTTATTCTTTTATTTTTTTGTATACCTTGTATTATATTTTATGGGCTATCTATTCATTTTTTTTTTTGTTAAAATTATTGTAAATTATGTATTTTAAATAATTAATAGTTTTTTTTTTCAAATTATAAACTTTAGGTATTTTACTCTACTTTGGCGTAGGATTTAATATGAAATTGAAAATTAATCTAGAAATAAGATTTAAAATTTTCTTAGATACCTACTAACCTACTAGCAAATTAATTATTCTAAACTAATTATTCAGTATGAATAGATTTACTATTATGGGTATGAAGGCTCCTTCGTAACTTATGATTTGGTATAAAATAATACAATGTTATTTAATGTGGCTATGAGTTGAGAATACTTAATATGTTAGATCATTGTTTAAAATTCTTATCAAATTATGAGTGGATTTTGTATATTATTATTTTTCCACATCGTCTCTGCTCATTGGTTCATCTAAAACTTAACAATGAGTTACGACTTAAAAATCCTAACGCTCTCTCAATTAACCAAATCATACTACATCGATTTTCATTCAAAGTTTAATTTATCACTAAAATCCGCTAATAAACCAACTTTCCACTCACACAATCCCTGAAAACCCCAATAGACGTTTAAAGTGGTCTTGGAATAGAGATCGTCTAATGTAATCAGCTGTCGAGTCGCAACCACTGAGTGCCCTTCCAAACTCATATATTCTTGTAACTACGTAGATATCTAATTAAAATTACTTATTGCCCTCCTTTGTTTCTTGATTGTTACTATATTATTTTTAATTAATATGAAAAATAAATATTATTTTTATGGCAAACGTCCATTTCATTTAAAATAATATTATTTGCGACCGGATATATCAGAAATAATTTAGTAATTATAAATAACTTTTAAGTTATACATATTATTTTAAAATTTGTTAAACAGAATATATAAGATAATCAAAATTTAACTAACGTGAAATTTAGTGTGAACCAGATGAACCATATTAAACGTCATAATATATAATTTCTATTCCTCATCATCAATATGAAATATATCGTCGGTTAGATCTGATAATCTCTAAGGAGTTTATTTTCAGTTACAAGATAGCCCTGGGTAGGTTTATGGTACCCCAGATTGTAATTGAGTTGGGTCAGAGTTTTATGAGAGAAGCTACTGCTACTTAAAATCTAATCAAAATCAGATTC